>VDFB02185913.1:0-11411 GCA_007258455.2 Sequoia sempervirens
TCCTTCATGGAAAAAAAATTGTGTTATATGGTGAGCATCAATCCTTAAAAATGTTGTTTATTGAAAAAAACTAGTTTTTGAAGGAGATGGAAAAAGAAGTGCAATATGATTTCAAAAAAATTGAAAAAAATATATTTCAAATCTACAAACAAAATTTTACAAATCATTATTTTGAATCATCTTCAAATTCCTCACGGTTTAGCCGCTATAGGTGCCTGAAAGTGAAGATTTAGTTATAAAAAATTATTTCAGTGTCCAATTTGGCCAAAAATTGTAAACCAGTATTGTGAGATCACCCAAACTAGAGTTATTTTTCTCATTGAGTGCATTCAAAAACTTACATTGACTTATTTTCATATTTATCTCTTCCATGTTCTCCACATTGGCATACCCCACTTCAACATTAGTCATTTCAATGCTTGTCTCTTCGATGTTTTCCACATCAATATTCCCCACTTCAACATAAGTTGCTTCAATTCTTGTCTCTTCCATTTTCTCCACAGATCAATGTTCCCCACTTCAACATAAGTTGTTTTAATGTTCATCTCTTCAACATTCTCCTCTCTAATGCTCACCTTTTCCACATTCACCATTAAATTAGATGCTTCAAAATTCATCATTGCTTGAATTCTCACTCCCAAATCTTTGTTATTTCACCTCCTCTTAATGTCCCTCCAATTCTTCAAGTGTTAAGACTTTCCTCTTTCTCTTTTCTTGCTAACATTTTTTTATCATCCATAACTACCAAATAATCTTGATAAAACTCTCTCTAAAATACAAATAGATCATTTTTTAATTTTAATATATATACTTAAAAAAATAGCCCTTTGTTTAAATATACAAAGCTTTCGAAATTCCTTTATTGAAGATTATTACAAAAATAGCGTTGAACATTCCTTACAATACCCACTTCTTTGATTTTTTTAAAATGGTGCTTGAATATCCCTAAAAATATCCACTTGCTAAATATTATTTAAATTTTAGTTTTTGAATATTCCCTAATATATCCACTAGCTAAAGATTCTTTTTGAAAATGGTGCTTGAATACCCCTTAAAAAAAAATTAGTGTATTCATATTTCTTTAAACATTTCTTAAGCAAATAAGAGAATACAGTATAATTTGCAATGTGATTGCTCTTGGGTATAGTACTATTGTGTAGAATATTATAGTAAAAAAATGTTTGCAATCCATCTTTGAAGTAGATAATTATTTGAAAACATATTTTTAAGACAAATATTCATTATGTTCAAATTCAAAATCAAAATCCCTCCTTTCCTCCTTACACCTCTTGATTTTGGTTTGTTTTAAAGCATAAAATCCAAACCAAAGGTTTGGATCTACAAGTATAATGGTATGCTTCCATCTATTACTAATATTGACTTCAATAATATGAATGATGACTTTATATTAATTTTTTTATAAAATTAATATTTTGAATTGTATTTGAGAATGCCTAATTTTCAATTATCCAATTTTTTCAAAATTTAAATCTAATTTTCTAATTATTTATAAATTTTTAAACATAAAATTATATATTATTTATATTACTTTAACTTAATATTACTAAATCTTTAATAAAAATATTTAATAAAAAACTATTAAAAATATATATTCCAAGCACTAAGATCAATTGTATTTGTCTATAAAATAATTTTGAAAAACACTTTCATTTACTAGTCAAGTTGTCTATATACAAATTTATATGTTTGTCTCCATCAAAATTGAAAAAATGTCACTTTTGTACATCCTTTATTTATGAAAACTAGAAATAAATTACACATTTCATATATATTAATAATCTATCTAGAAGTGCTTTGAATCATCACCTAAGTATAACTAAATTTAATTTTAATGGAAGAAACTACTCTTTTTAGTCATTTTTGGTTTGTATTACCTTGCACTCACCCTACTAAATGTTCTAATTGCATTTAGTATAGTAAAATTACAATGTAAATAAAAAGTTGATAATATTGATGAATGACTTTCGTTAGAAGTCCTCCTATGCATAGGTGAAAGAATAATGATAACAAACCACTTATGGATTGAAACTAATCTTTTCAATGGATCACTCCAAGAAGTCAAAGGATAATGTTTACAGAATTGGCTCTAAATCGCTAGATTTACCTATGTATGTCATGATAAAATTACAAAGATCAAAATGGGAAAAAAATCAAAGTATCATACCAATACTATCAACATTAATATCCATGACAAGGGTAATTACTGTACATGAATACGAAGGAATTACACTAAATAAGGCCATAATCGATACTAGTAAATTGAAAGACAAGAATTAACATTTACATCTATATTGAGAGTTAACACCATTAAAGGGCTCTATATAGATCCATTGTTCTCTTCCAATTGCTATTCAAAAATGTGAAATAATTCCTACAACATTATATGAAAGAAAGAAGAAAATCACTTACAATTAATCTCTTCATGGCACCTACATATATGTAGGCTTAAATCCACCCTCTATTCTTGTTAATTCAAATTACTCATATCAATATTCTATTAATCATCATGTTTAATACAACAATCATTGACAACTATTTTATTACATGGTCTATAATTTATAAATAGATATTCAAAAATAAAAAAGTGTTATATATAGCATACAATTTGTTCTCCTTATCAATAATCCATAAATCCATAAATATTGTTAATTTAAAAAACAATATTGTAAATCTAATACACCTACTTTTAAATATTATTATATAAAAATAAAATTTAATATATCTTATAAAAGATTTGCAATCACTAACATATCATTAATGTACATAAAATTTGTTGAGTCTTGGGTTTGCTCTTTAAGGTCTTGGGTTCAACTTCGAGGCATGATCTCTATCCAATGCGTCTGGTTTGATGGATAGTTTGGTGGATCTCCAAGAATTAGTCTTGCCTCAGCTCGCCCCATTCCAAAAATGCACCTTTGAATTGATCTCAGGAACTGAAATGCTGAGTTGAGACGGGGGACACCCTGAATTATCAAAAAATGTATAAAAAATAAAATTTGTTGTAAAGATAACCATTAGTGCACCTAAGATGCAAGTGCCTGTGAGTCATAAATTGTGGGGCCCAAATCTGAAGTATCTAAAGATATGCTAGGGAAAATGCCTTTTGGGTGGGTATTTGCTTTCTATTGTGCAGCAATACCATTAAAGAAACCACTAATATATCATTCATACGAGCAATGGGGATAAGGACTGCAATAAATTTGAAGCTTCCACACATGCTCAGGCCTCCAAAAGGGAACATCCAATTATTAGGACAGACAAAATGCCTCTTTTTTAAATCCTTGAACATGCAGTCCAAGCTCTGTGGAATAAATCTACAACTTACATTCCCCATTTGAATGAGGATAAGTAAAATGCACATTGCCCACCATTGGACGTGCACACAAGGTCTGACCCATGAGCTTAATGTCTTCTTTTTGCCCCTCTCATAGTAATTGATTAAGCCTTTATATATATAGAATAGAATAGAAGAATTTTAACGTCCATGAGACCAAAAGAAGGTCTATGGGACAGCGAGTACACGTCCTTCCATTCTACGTAGATAGTGCAGAAATTAGCCTAATACCAAATAATTAAATCAATGTTTGATACAACAGTTTAATGCCACTGACCAGTACGTCTGGTCGTATTAAATAAGTTTGAAAGCCTAATAATGAAGGTGGGCAGGAGAGATTTGAAGCTAAATGCAGTCGTTTCTACTTTTTCAATGAGCATCTAAACGTACAGTTTAACCCAATTTTTAGGCTTTTTTATTTTTTGGGAGCTATGATCATAAATAGGGGAGAAGTCTGAGTTACCGCCACCTATTGAATTATCGCCACCTCCATGTTCATTTAACCGCCCCAAAAAAAATTCACTTTGATCCATTAAAAAACTTTATTTTATTGAATAAATAATTACAAAAACATCAATGGATGTTCATTAAGTGCTAAATTGAATGAGACCCATTGAATTTTGAGTGGATTTGAATGATAAAATAGTTATAATTGATTGAAATTATAGCAGACGGATATTGGGACATTAGGTGGCGACAACGGACGACACCTCTAGAAGGTGACTTTTTGACCCCTACGTGCATATCAAACACTCTCGCATTCAACCGAATTTCCCACAAGCCAAAACCTTAGTTATAATCACTTAACTCATGAGTGAAAAAAACCCATAATTTTTTTTTCGATTCGATGTATGGTTTGAATTATACGGTTGCACAAAGTTAGCCCTAGCGGATACTTGGTCTTCTCCCCTAGGGATTTCATCCCTATTATAAATTCTTGACAATTGCATTTATTAGGCTTGGGAACTATGATCACAAACAGAGGACCTCATCCCCACTATAAATTCTCAACAATTACATCTCAATTGGGTTTGAATTTGATGGCAAGAATAACAATGCAAAAAACTTAACCAACGCACAATGCCACTATTGACATTAGGCCTTTGAATTATTGGTTTATAAAAGGTTTTTTTAAATAGTATAGTAAGTTGAGTTATTTGATTTTGGAAGAAATTTTAGGGTTATATGCATTTGAGTTGGAGTAGCATTGTCATGGGTGAACGTTGTTAACATGTAATAAATGTTAGGTAGATTGTTTATGTTTAAGAATTAAAGCGATATTTTGGCATGGGTGACCTCCCAAGAAGTTTTAGTGCTTCATTTTGTCAAATCTATTTTGAGAGGAAAACAAAATTCAAAGTTAGTCTTCATTAAAATTTGAGGATCAAACTATTAAAGAAAATTGCATCTAGATACCTTGTTCATACAAAAATAGATTGCATAAATTTATGTGCATCAACGTTTTAGAACATACTTGATGATCCATCATCATATTGAGGAAAATAAATTAATGAGTGTATTCCAAAATATTGATATGAACAAATTATACAATTAAATTTGAAAAGCACTCCAACTTATAAAAAATATTAGATTGAAGTGTGGAAAGACATAAGATATTTGGACCTTATCAATTTTAATTATTTTTAAAATAAAAACAAAACAAAACAAAATTCATTTGAACACATCAATTGCATTGAATATATAACAAGTATAATATTTTTCCTTGAGATTTATTAAAACTAATGAATATATAATGTTAAAGCATACCTCAAAACTTAAAACTATCCTTACACTCAATCAATTTGATCCTCATTCATAAATACACTTCCATTTTAAACATGTTTATATCTTAGATGCAATTGTTATTGTGATATCCTCCTCTACTTTTAAATTTTAATTATTTACATTTTAAGGTCGACATTTTTAGAGTATGATTATTATCCATTGACTTGCATTAAATTTGTTTGAATTGGGATCTATATTGTTGTATCTAAAGACATAGTCTAGGGCCCTAATTTCATATTTGATCATTATTGTATCATCTAATTCAGAAAGGAATCAAAGCATGGTAAATCATGTTGGAGATGGTTGTTGAGCCTCGCAACTCTCAAAACCCACCTGCAACCAAAATGCCTATCACAAAGAGAGAGAGAGAGAGAGAGAGAGAGAACAAATAATGTGTTATGATACCTTGATAATTTATTTGATCTCAAGAAGCATCTAAATATACATATGTATTGAATAGATTAGTAGATTGGATAATTACAATAATGAATAATGAATCCTTATAAAAGGAAAAAACAAAAAACAACCTTAGATGAAACCCTATGTTAGGATTAAATTAGATTATGACAAGTGTCGTCATCCTATGTTGTGATACAAAAAATAGCATGATCTAAAATAGAAAAATATTCCTAAGTTTAGCTTAAGTGTAATAAAATAAAATAGGGAGTTATTTAATTAATTGATTGAGTATTTTTTATATTTTACTCTAACACCCCCCTTAAGTATAACTTAGAGAGTGGTTAAAAACCTAATGATGAATGCAAGAGTGGATGCATGGATGGATGTGTGGATAGGTTCTGACTATGTAAGGCCTAATGAATTACCCATGTACAAACAAATAAATCTCTTAGAACCAAAAAAAATTAGAAACCTCAAGAGAAAAACACTTCTCCTAAAGAGAAATTAAATACATACTAGTGAAAGGAGGACTCAATATGACCCCCCGAGGGATGCTTTTGTCACATAAGTATAATGAATGTCCCCCAATAGGAAATATAAGATGAGAATATGAATCCCCCCATAAATAAGTAACTTCTATGCCCATGATGAGATATTGAGGTCTTCAGATCAGATACGCGCGGTTTCGGTTCTCACGTGCCAAAGCATCTCTGCATGAGATTCATCCTTATTCACATATGTCTTCATACCAACCCTCAACGTATACAGCTCCATTCATGGCCTCCTCACCACCATTGTTTCCTTCTCACCCATCTGCAAATACGTGGCCTCCTTACCTTCACCTTCACCCTCACCTTTTCACTATATAAACTGCCCCCCCTACCCCTCTCAGATCAGGCTGACACCACACTACTGTTTATGAATTGAGGTATGTAAATCGTAGTTTTAGACAAGTACAAGAAATGCATGTTTAAGATTCTTGACTGACTGTGATGAAATTTGTTGAATGCAGCTGTTGATAGTCATGGCGTTCGGTAAGTTGTCTTTGGCGTGTCTGGTTCTTGTGTTTCTGTGCTTTGAGAGTTCAATCCGGTGCAATGAGATCGAAAACAGGGGAAGAGGTGAAGGAGGGGGAAGAGGTGAAGGAAGGAGAAATCCCTACATTTACAAGAAGGAAGAGCATGAGAGGAGACTGGGGACTGATCGAGGCGAAGTACGCGCGGTTCCCATCTTCAGAGATAGCCGGATTCTGGCAAGAGATCTCCGGCGTTATGAAGTGAATTGCTTCCACATTGAACCCAACTCTTTCATGCTTCCTCACGCCAGCAGCGCAGACCATCTGTTTTTTATCAAGCAAGGTATGCAATCATGATTCAGAACTAGATGATTTCAGATTGGAACAGTTCAGATGTTTGATCCATATTATTTTTGTTTACAGGAAAAGCAACAGTCGGATTTGTACATGGGCAGAACTCCAGGGAAGAGAAGTTGGAAAAGGGGAGCGTTTACTTCATTCCAGCGGGCGCCGTTTTCTATGTGATTAATACAGAGCAGAGCCAACGCCTTGTCGCCGTTAATCTGCTCTACAGTGAAAACCCTTACCCAAATCGACACCATGAGGTTTGTCTGCATAATGTTTTCAATATAAAAGATTTTGTCACTGTGCCCTTTGTATTGCTGGTATTCATGTTGTTGTGGGGTTTTTATGTTTGGATTTTGATCAGTCCTTTTACATTGGAGGTGGGCAAAACCCACCCTCTGCCTTGGCGGCTTTCAGACCAGAGACTCTTGAAGCTGCCTTCAATGTAAGCATACTTGTACTTTCCAGCCATCTGTGTTCTGGACTGCAAGTATTTTTTCGCATGTTGCTTTTGCAATTCCATATATATTATGATTTACCTGATTTTTAAGGTTTTGAAATCAGACTGAAAGAGGACGCATTCAGAGGCTTTTTAGCAAGCAGGAGCAGGGGGCATTTGCCAGCTTCGGCAGAGAACAGAGGGAGAAGCTCATTACGCTTATAGAAGGAGCTCATGTGAAGCGGTTCCCATTCGGAAGGGGGAAATCTCAGGGTGAGGAGGAGGACTACAAGCCATTCAATCTGGAGAAGAAGAAGCCAAGATTTTCCAATGAACACGGACAGCGGATTGAAGGCGATGATGAGGATCTGGTGCAGGGTCCTTTACGGAGACAAGAGATCGGAATCTCTCTTGTAAGAATTGAATCTGTAAGTATATCTGTCTTACTATCATTGTAGTTAGCCACATTTGAATTGAATCTGTAATTATATGTGTCTTAATACGAATATAGTTGCCATTTTTTTGTTTCGGACAACTTTATGATTTATTACATTTGGATCATAGATTTATTTAGGTGGTTCATCTAAAATTACACTATTTTTTCTTCTTTTCTGAAATGAAAATTCAAATAATTCACTGGTAATTACAGATCTCTTTCAAATGAATCAATAATTATGGATCTCTCTTTTTATTTGTTTAGGTGGTTTTCTTATCTAAAATTACGCTATTTTCTTTAATTTAAATTTAAACAGCATTTTTAAAATTACGATTTGTTATATTTTAAGTTTTGATTTATTTTGGTGATTCATCTAAAATTATACTATCTTCTTAAATTTAAATGGATCTAGTTTCTCCATTACTTACTCGTTTGATCCCAAATGAACCATCTAAAAGATTGTTTTAAGTCAAAATTTATGACTCGGTTTATTACTAAGAAAATGAAAAAGATTTTCTTAGTAGAGTCTATTTATTATTGTGATTTCAAAGATCTCAAATAAACCACCTAATCAAATCAAAGTTTTAGAGTTTGCTGTTTGCTTTTTGTTTTTGTTTGCTGTTTGCTTTTTGTTTTATGTCAAAATTTATGACTTTAAGTTTATTACAAAGAGTTTCTCCACTAAAGTCTACGTGATCTCAAATGGATCTCAAATGAAACACCTAATCATTTCAAAGTTTAGAGTGTGTTGTTTTAAGTCAAAATTTCTGGCTCTAAGTTTTGACTTGTTTAGTGGTTCATTTATAATTATATTATCTTCTTATTCGCAGAAGTTTCCATTCATGTGATAGATATTACTATTTGTTTCAATATGCCAACTTTCAAAGTTTTAGAGTGTGTTGTTTTAAGTCAAAATTTCTATTATCTTCTTATTCGCAGAAGTTTCCATTCATGCGATAGATATTACTATTTGTTTCGATATGCCAACTTTCAAAGTTTTAAAGTGTGTTGTTTTAAGTCAAAATTTCTATTATCTTCTTCTTCACAGAAGTTTCTATTCATGCGATAGATATTATTATTTGTTTCGATATGCCAACTTTCAAAGTTTTAGAGTGTGTTGTTTTAAGTCAAAATTTCAGGCTCTAAGTTTTGACTTGTTTAGTGGTTCATTTATAATTGTATTATTTTCTTCTTTGCAGAAGTTTTCATTCATGCGATAGACATTACCATTTGTTTTGACTTGTTTAGTGGTTCATTTGTAATTGTATTATCTTCTTCTTTGCAGAAGTTTTCATTCATGCGATAGACATTACCATTTGTTTCGATATGCCAACTTTCAAAGTTTTAGAATGTTGTTTTAAGTCAAAATTTCAGGCTCTAAGTTTTGACTTGTTTAGTGGTTCATTTATAATTATATTATCTTCTTCACAGAAGTTTCCATTCATGCGATAGATATTATCATTTATTTCGACATGCCAACTATATCCCTCACCTAGTAGAGTTTATCTATTAGTGTGATTTCAAATGAACCATTTAAGCAATTTGAGTTTTTCTATCAGAATCTCCCTATTAGTGTGATCTTAGATTAACCATCTAACCAAGTCAAAGTTTAGACTGTGTTGTCTAAGTGATTCTAACATGATTTATGACAGAATGGGATGAGTGCACCATACTTGACGACTCAAAGGATGGAGGTAGGATGTGTTTTAAGAGGCGAAGGTAGAATCGAGATCGTATCGCCCGAGGGAGCGCAGCAGCAGATAAGGAGTGAAGGTGAAGGTGGAGAAGGAGAATGGGAGGGTGAGAGGCCAAGAGAAAGAGGAGAGGGTGAAAGAGGAGAATTCAGGGTATCTTACCAGCGAGTAGAGGATAACAATCTGCGTGAAGGGGACTGTTTCGTAATTCCAGCAGGGCATTTGTCGGTTCAAGTATCTTCCCCCAACCAACGCCTTGAAATCCTCTTTTTCGGTATCAAAAACAATGAGCGCAACCAAATCAACTTCTTCGCAGGTACTTTGCTCTTACTTCCTGCCCTAAAATTTCTTAACTTTTACCAATAAATCATCCTGTGGAGTTAATGGTTGCCTGAACTAATGTGGATCAGGGAAGAACTCGGTGTTAAGGGAGATGAGAGATGATATTCTGGCGGCCTCGTTCAGGGAAAGAGAAGAAGAAGTGAAAAAGGTGTTTGAATCGCAGAATGAGCAGATGTTTTTGAAAGGCCCGTCAGGTAAAGGGTATGTGGAAGGGTGGAACGTTTTGTAAATACTTCCATCCGGATATGCTTACACTGGTCATGCTCAAGTGTAACTATAAATAAGGAGATGAAATAAAATGGTGGAATGATCAGAACAGGAGAATATGTAATGACGTTTTTGTAGAGACGCCTAATATATTATGTCTATATATGATAATTTTAATTTCAGAGTGGTTTGATTCTCACCATTATTCGTGTCTGGATTTGGATTTATAACAGCAATTTTGGATTTGGATTTAACAGTAAGAAATAAGCAATCTAGAAAATAGTAACAAAAAATCATCCAAAACGATTTTGGGATTATGATTTATTAAAATCTCTGAAATTTTAAATTATGTATTATAAAATTGAATTGTAATTTGAGATTTAATTAAACCAATATGGAGGTTTTATAGGGGCATGTTCTCGATAAAGTGTAGAATACAATCTTCAAACAAAATCAAAACATCTACAAAAGGAAATTAACAATAAATTCAAATAAAAAATAAATTATGTTAGGATTTTGGTTTGTGTATTTTTAAAGTTACACTAGAATTAAAATGAATAATGTTAGGGTTTTGGCTTGTAATGTTAGGGTTTTAGCTTGTAATTTGTAATGTTACATTAGAATGGAAATGAAATATGTTATGGTTTTGATTTATGATTTTTTATGTTATATTGGAATGTCATACTCTTTCCTTTTCAAGGAAGAGTTGATTTTATTAGTTTATATTTATTGTGATCTTACAATAAAAGGAAGAGTTGATTTTATTAGTTTATATTTATTGTGATCTTACAATAAAATAAATTATGCTAGGGTTTTGACTTTGTGAATTTTTAATGTTATACTATAATGGATATGAATTATGTTAAGAGTGTTGGTTTTGACTTTGTGCATTTTTAATGTTATACTATAATGCATATGAATTATGTTAAGAGTGTTGGTTTTGACTTTGTGCATTTTTAATGTTATACTATAATGGATATGAATTATGTTAAGAGTGTTGGCTTGCCCATTTTTAATTGTTTATTGATTGTTTATTGAAATGTCATACTCTACTTTCCAAGCAAGAGTAGAGTTGATTTTACTAGTTTATATTTATTGCAATATTTTTAAAGCTTCATGTTTACGACATTTTCTAACTATTTAAATGACCTTGACCTTGTTGAATATGGTGTTTGATAATAAACCTTCCACTTAAAAGACCTAGGAAATTCGCCCCTAAGGTGTTTTACAAGATATGTTTATTAAGATAGTTCTTGATGTGGTACCCTAATTTCTAAATTTGGTAGTACATGTCATTGCAAGAAAAAAATAATAAATAATTTGGTAGTATATGTCATTGCAAGAAAAATTTACTTTAGTAGGATATTTTGTGGGAAGGGTCCACCTTGTTTAAA
>VDFB02185914.1:0-20235 GCA_007258455.2 Sequoia sempervirens
GAAGTTGTTCATACAACTGTATACATTTTGAATAGAGTTCAGCTTAGGGTGAAATATAAACACACTCTTTACGAACTATGGTATGGAAAAACAGCTTCTGTGAAGTATTTTAAATTTTTTTGAAGAAAGTGCTTTATCAAGAAAGATGATGATAACCTTGGAAGTTTTCAATCCAAGAGTGATGAGGGTATCTTTTTGGGATACTCAACTCACAACAAAGCTTATAAATGTCTTAACAAAAGGCTTAATAAGATTGTTGAAGTTGTTAATGTAAAATTTGATGAAAGAACACATTTGAATGTTGAATCTTTGTAGGATAATGACGAAGAAGAACATGAACTTGAAATAATTTCAGAAGGAGCTGAAATAGAAAAGCCTAATACTAATTCAACAAGCCCTAAAATTGAAGAAGCAAGTCCTGAAAAAGGTACATCAAAATCTCCTTTGAAGACTCTAGCCAAATATCACCCCAAAGTTCAGATAATTGGAGATAAAAATGCAGGAGTTCGAACTAGGAGAAAGGCTGTTGAATCTGATGAAAAGGCTCTAATAGCTTTCTATTTGGTTACTCAGTTTGAGCCTAAAATTTTTAATGAAGCTCTCATAGATTCATGTTGGGTTAATGCTATGCACGAAGAAATTGATCAGATTGAGAAAAATCAGACTTGGGAGTTAGTCCCAAGACCAGATGACAAGAATGTCATTCGAGGAAAATGGATATACAAAAATAAGGTTGATGAAAATGGAAATGTTATTTGCAACAAAGCAAGATTTGTCTGCAAAGGCTCTGCTCAACAAGAAGAGGTATTGATTTTGGGCGAAACCTTTACTGTTGCTAGACTAGAATCTATCGAATATTCTTGGCTTATTACGTTTACAAAGACTTTACCTATTTATCAAATGGATGTCAAAGCTGCCTTTTAAATGGCTAGATGAGGAGATCTATGTTGAGCGCACGAAGGATTCATTTGCAAAGATAAGCCTAACCATGTTTATAGGTTGAAAAAATCCCTCTATGGCTTAAAACAAGCACCTAGAGCTTGGTACTCTAGGCTGAA
This sequence comes from Sequoia sempervirens, assembly GCA_007258455.2. Classification (NCBI taxonomy): domain Eukaryota; kingdom Viridiplantae; phylum Streptophyta; class Pinopsida; order Cupressales; family Cupressaceae; genus Sequoia; species Sequoia sempervirens. The sequence continues at coordinate 1,059 of VDFB02185914.1, forward strand.
TAGTCATTTGATTTCTAATGGCTTTGTTAGAGGAGGTGTTGACAACAATCTTTGTGTTAAATCTGAAGGTTCTAATATTCTGGTTGTTGAAATTTATGTTGATGACACTATCTTTGGCTGCAATAATGTTGCTTTGAGTAAAAAATTCTCTCAGCTTATGGAATGTGAGTTTGAAATGTCATTGTTGGGAGAATTAAATTTCTTTTTGGGTCTTCAAATTTCTCAACTTGAAAATGGCATATTTCTCTCTCAAACCAAGTATGCTCTAGAGATGCTTAAGAAATTTCAAATGAATGAATGCCATCCAGTTAGCACTCAATAGTTTACTTGGATGCAAACACTAAGGTTGATGATTCCCCTGATACAAATCAAATTGAATATAGATCAATGATTGGCAGTTTGTTATATTTAACTGCCTCTAGACCTAATATTATGCAGGTAGTTTGCACTGTTGCACGGTTTTAGGCATCACCTAAAGAATCCCATCGCTGCTATTAAAGGATTTTTAAAGTATATTCGGGCACTCTTGATATGGTCTTTGGTATCCACACAAAGCAATGGTTACTTTAATTGCTTATCAGTGTTGGTGGGCTGGAATTTGTTTGGATGATAGGAAAAGCACCGGTGGTATTTGCATTCTTTCTTGGTGATCGTTTTAGTGTACGACAAGAAACAAAGAGTCTGTTTTTCTATTTCCGTGTGGCAGAATACATTGCTGCCACTTCATGTTGTACTCAAGTTCTTTGGATGAGTCAAACTCTATCGAAATGGGTATTGAGAGTTCTAAACCTGTTCTATTCTCTGTGATAACACTAGTGCAATAAATATTTCAAAAAATCATGTTATGCACTCTCGCACTAAACATATTGCTATCAAGTTTCACTTTCTTCGAGAAAAGGTACTGGCTAATGAAGTCTGCTTACACTTTGTTGGCTCACAAGATCGGGTGGCTGATATTTTTACTAAGCCCTTAGCTAAAGAGTTATTTAAAAGGTTGAGACTTCGATTGGGAGTTATCTCTCAATCTTTACTTCTCTGATTTTACAAGCATTGGCTTAGGGGGAGCATGTTTTAATCTTTACTCACTTACAACTCTCCTACAAACATGGTTGTTGTACTTTTAATCTATTTTTTACAGCTAATTCTCTTGGTACTTGGTTGGCTTCTCAGTTGTGTTTCATGGCAATGCATATTCTTCTCTTCTATCCTTTGTCATTGAGGCAAAAAGAGGGAGAGTCATTTGTGTTTTTCCATCAAGGACAAAGGGGGAGTTTGTTGGATCTCAGTTGTGTTTATGGTTTGTCCTTGATGACAAAATCACTTTCAGTTGGTTCTCTTTGTTGACAGTCTCAGATTGGATCCTTATGCTTTATTTTGGTACCTCTTTGATGACATTGGCATTGGTTTACATTTAGATGGCTTCATTTGGTTTTGGTATTCTACATTTATTCATGGACAGTGTTGTGTGTCTTCACAGTTGATATAGTCTGTTGTGTATTGATGCCTCGAGTTCCATGTGCAAACATGAGAAGGTATAACTCATTTTGTCTATATAATAAATAATTATAGTTGCATATATTCCTTCTCACATGGTATTCAGATTGCTTGCTTTGCTGGAAATTACAGTCTTTGTCATATGTTTAGCTCTATCAGGATTCAGTGGTATGACCTCCTTACATGAGTTATTTCACTTATGTGATGCATCTTATTGGTATATTCATAGTGCTTAAGCTTAATCCATAATGCTTTTTTTCAGCATTATTAAGCACATTTGATACAATGATCAATTCTTGATTGATGCTATAACATGTATCACTTTGATCACTTATGTTTTGGAGATTGGTTTGTCTTAGCACCTTTTTATAGCACTTTTATAGTGCTATCGGGCTTTTATTTCTCACATTTTTTTAAAAGTTCATTGTTGTTGCACTTTATGCTGACATTCATTCAAAGCATTTTCAAGCTCATTCCTTTGAGTTTTAGTCGATGTATGCTACACACATTTATTTTTCCTGTGGCAAATGACTTAATCCACGTGTATGTGAGTTGGCAGGGAAAGCTTTTATGATATTTAATTTCTCTTGGACAACGACATGGTGCATTGCCATGTTGACTTGAACAATGCACATGGCCTTGATCTAGCACTCATTTAATGCATCATTGTGCTGGGAATACATGGATTCCAAAATGATTATGATATAATTTGTGGACTTCAAAGTTTATTGGTTTTTGCATAATAATTGTTTATCTTGAGAAAGGGATGTTTTGGTCGAAGATTTGTTTGTTCTTAGGGTTCAGAACCCTAGCCACCACCATTGCAATCTGCCTCTCTACTGTAGCTTACACATGGCCATTTCCAGAGGTGTTGAGTCTTTCAAAGCTGGTTGGACTTTGAACTATGTATAAATGAGAGCTCGACCTACATATTGATCATCATTATTTGATGGAAGTCGTTGGTTGGCATTGAATCTCTGGTATTTATTTATTGTTGCACAAACATGTATCTTTATTTGGTGTTTTATTTTGAAAATGGTAGTCTTTGGGCATTATTCTTTGGAAATCTCTTTATGGCTGGAGACATTTTTCTTTGCATGGTTAGATTTATGCAAAAGCTATTTTGACTCATTCATATGATGATTATTGTGTTCATTTTAGAAATGAAACGGTTACATGGTAGAATATTCTTTGTGCTTTGAGGGTTTATGATTTACAGTTGGTGGGAAGTCATTCTTTCTAAAGAATTTGGCAGTTTCATTATGAAATGATCTCATATGTTTCAGATATGATGAATTTTACATATAAAATATTTTCAAAATGTCCATTATATTTTAATAAGCTTCTGGGTTTTGTAAAAGGCATTTGCAGATTTGAAAAAGGACTTTGTTTTAAGCTCGTCAATTTTTTGACAGCCTATTGTTTAGGCGTTACTCCTGCAAACATTTAATTTCTGGCACATATTCTAAATTTGGCAAGAGAATTTCAGATTCTTCTGATAAACGCATCTTTGAAGACTTTCTTTTGGCAAACATACTGAAAATATTGTATAAAAACCAGTGTTAAAAACACTGTGAAAGTCTCTAGTTGTAATTTTGGAATATTGTTCTTTGGAGGTATCAAAATGTATTGAAATACTCTGTATTAAAAATCTGAAAAACCAAGATGCAGAGATATATTGTAATATTCTTTTCTATGTAATGTTTTAAGGATTCAATGTTTTGAATTCTTAGGGTATTAGGTAGATGAGAAAAATAGAGAGTTATGAGCTTAACTCAGTAAAATAGAGAGATCCTCCGAAAGATATTATTATTGTCCGTAAATATAATTTGAGGGGTTGGTACTCCTTTGAGATAGATATCTCTAAAACGAGGGTTGGTGCTCCTCGAGTGGGTACTCAAAAAATTAGCCTATAAGGCATTGTGAACAATTGATTAAAGATTGCCCGCAAGGCATTTCAGAGTGGTTTTTATACCCTAGGAGGGTTTTCCACTTGGAAAAATCTTGTGTCTCTTTGTACTTCTGTGATCTCACTACTTTACTGAGTTGTTTACTGCTTTGTTCATTGATTGGTTACTACTTTTCTCAATTTTGGTTCTGAATGATTACATTCAACTTATGAATGCTTTAATCATTTTAATATTGAGATAATATCTGAGCTATGGTTTAATTTTATCAAAAATTGTTCAAATCTATTTTGACATTGATTCACCCCCCCTCTCAGTGTCATTTTCACTCCAACAATTGGTATCAGAGCGTAGGGTCCTCTGATAGGTCTAAACCACCTAGGATTGATCCTGGGCTTGGATTCTGTTTTTAATGGCACAATCTCAAGGAGCTTTTGTAACTAGAGCTCCATTATTTGATGGAACAGATTATGTGTTGTGGAAAATCAGAATGGAAGCATTTATGGTTTCATTATATGTTGATGTTTGGAGCATTGTGTTAAATGGGTACAATGTACCAGCCACAATACCCACTGATGTTGATGAGAAAAAGAGGTATGAAACTAATGCCAGAGCTAAGCACGCCATCTTTGTGTCTTAACTAAAGATGTGTTTATTGAAGTCATGCATTGCAAGTCTGCTCAAGAAATCTGGGAAAAACTTGAAACCATATATCAAGGAAATGAAAAAGTCAAACTGTCAAAAATCATTACTCTCAAACATCAGTTTGAGGAAATGAGAATGAAGGATGATGAAAAGGTAGCTGAATACTTCCTAATAATAGATGAAGTTGTCAATGCTATGAAAGGATTAGGAGAAGAAGTAAAAGAGTTTGATGTGGTTACAAAGGTCATTAGAACCTTACCGATTAAATTTGAATATAAGGTATCAGCCCTTGAAGAAAAGAAACATTTTGATAAGCTTACCTTAGATAGTTTGCAGGGAATCCTTACTGCCTATGAAATGAGAACTAGCAAAAATAACTCAACTGGAAAAGAAACTGTCTTTAACACTGAAAAGAAAGAAAAAGATGAAGTTAGTGAGTCAGAGTTGTCTGACTCTAAAGAATCCCATTTTGTTAGAAAACTTAAAAAGGGATCAAGAAAATATAAGGGAAAACTTCTCTTTAAATACTTTAACTGTGGTAATATAGGTCACTTTGCTGCAAAGTGTCCCTATGATGATCAAATTAGTGACAATGAGAAATCTGGAAAACAGCCTAAGAAGAAGGCCTTTAAACCTAAATGAAATTTCAACTTCAAAAAGAAGAAGAGTTTGTTTAGTAAAGATGAAACTGACATTGAGTCTGAAGATTCATTAGCAGAAGAAGATGAAACCTTGTTCATGGCTGAAATTACTCAGCAAGAAGATTCAAACACCATTGATATTCAAGAAGGTGAAGTAGATCTTGAAAGTGAACCGAAATGTGCTTTAAAAGAGGTCAGAAAACTTAGAAAAAAAGTTCTTTCTCAAGAACATAAACCTGATCAAGAAATAATCTCTCTGAAAACTCAGCTTGAAGAAGCTAAAAGAGTTGAGGACTATCTTCGAGTGAATGTAAGCTACAAAGATCAAGAAATTCAAAAATTGGAACAAGAAGTTGTCTATCTCAGAAAGGAAATTGAGAAATATGAAAGCACTTTAAAACTTAATGAGATGCTTAGCAAGCAGAAGCTGTATAAAGATAAAACCGGTGTTGGTTTTGAAAAGGGTGAATGCTCAATTGATAATGCAAAACAAAACCCCTCTTCTAAAATCAAGGGCCCAGGTCCAAATCACTCTGAATCTGGTAAGAATCATGATCAGTCCTTAAAATGTAATAGAACATCATACAGATTCAATCCCTTCTTCCATGGTTACTATTTTTTCTACAACAAATTTGGTCATAAAGTGAGTTCTTGCAGGCTTATGAATCCTAGAGTACCTAGGTTTGGTCTTAGGCAATACTATGGTTTTGTTAAACAAATTAGATGTTTTAAATGCAATGCTTTGGGACACTTTGTCAAACAGTGTAAAGCTGATCTGCAATCTAAACAACAGAAAACTAAAAAGGTCTGGAAGCCTAAGAATGTTAACAACATCGAGCAAACTATGTTAGTCCAAACTACCTTACATTCCAAGAAAAAAGACTTATGGGTCCTGGACAATGGATGTTCTAACCACATGACTAGCGACAAAGATAAGTTCATAAATCTTGAAGATTATATAGGTGGTTATGTTAAGTTTGGTGATAATTCTTGTATCCAGATTAAAGGTAGATGTACACTTCTTCTGAATGAAGACACCCCTATCTATAATGTGTACTATGTTGAAGGTCTTAAGCACAATCTTCTAAGTGTTAGTCAAATCTGTGACAGTGGTTATCATATATTGTTCACTTCGTAGGGATGTGAAATCAAAAACAAACTTGGAAAAGTTGTTGCAGTTGGAAGAAGGACTAAAGGGAATGTTTACAATCTTCTTGACACATCAAACAATGACAATAATCAAGGTATGTGTCTAATGGGCCAAATTGGAGAGAGTTGGATATGGCATAAAAGATTAGGACACAAACTTTGAAAATCTGGTTAGAATCAATAAAAATCAGAATGTTAAGAGGTTTACCAATCCTTAACAAGCCAGAAAATTCTGTGTGCAAAGAATGTTTAAGCAGTAAACAAACTAAAATCAGCTTCAAAACAAAAGAACATTTTTCATCAAAACCTCTACAGCTAGTGCATACTAATTTATGTGGACCAACTAGAACAAGGTCTATTAATGGTGAAAAATATTTTATGTTGTTTGTGGATGATTATACTAGAATGATATGGGTCACATTTCTTAAGCACAAATCAAAAGCCTTTGAAAGGTTCAAAAAATTTTGTAAAATGGTTGAAAAGGAATCTGATCTGAAACTCAAATGTCTTTGATCTGACAAAGGAGGTGAGTTCACCTCTCAAGAGTTTATTGATTACTGTGAATAGCACAGTATTAAAAGGCAGTATGCTGCAACTAAAACACCTCAACAAAACGGGGTAGTTGAACGTAAGAACAAAACTATAAAAGAAATGGCTAGAACAATTCTAGATGAAGCTAAGTTGCCCGATATGTACTGGAAAGAAATTGTTCATACAGTTGTATACATTTTGAATAGAGTGCAGCTTAGGGTGAAATCTAAACACACTCCTTACGAACTATGGTATGGAAAAACAGCTTCTGTGAAGTATTTTAAAATTTTTGGAAGCAAGTGTTTTATCAAGAAAGATGATGATAACCTTGGCAGTTTTCAATCCAAAAGTGATGAGGGTATCTTTTTGTGATACTCAACTCACAACAAAGCTTATAAATTTCTTAACAAAAGGCTTAACAAGATTGTTGAAGTTGTTAATGTAAAATTTGATGAAAGACCACACTTAAATGCTGAGTCTTTGTAGGATAATGAGGAAGAACTTGAACTCAAAATAATTTCAAAAGGAGTCAAAATAGCAAAGCCTAATGTTGAATCAACAAGCCCTAAAATTGAAGTTGCAAGTCCTGAAAAAGGTGCATCAAAAGCTCCTTTGAAAACTCTAGCCAAATATCACCCCAAAGTTCAGATTATTGGGGATAAAAATGCAGGAGTTCAAACTAGAAGAAAGGTTGTTGAATCTGATGAAAAGGCTCAAATAGCTTTCTATTTAGTTACTCAGTTTGAGCCTAAAATTTTTAATGAAGCTCTCACAGATTCATGTTAGGTTAATGCTATGTAGGAAGAAATTGATCAGATTGAGAAAAATCAGACTTGGGAGTTAGTCCCAAGACCAAATGACAAGAATGTCATTGGAGGCAAATGGATATATAGAAACAAGCTTGATGAAAATGGAAATGTTGTTTGCAACAAAGCAAGATTTGTCTGCAAAGGCTATGCTCAACAAGAAGGTATTGATTTTGGTGAAACCTTTGCACCTGTTGCTAGATTAGAATCTATCAGAATATTTTTGACTTATTATGTTTATAAAGAATTTACTATTTACCAAATGGATGTCAAAACTGCCTTTTTAAATGGCTACTTAGATGAAGAGGTCTATGTTGAACAGCCTGAAGGATTTATTTGCAAAGATAAGCCTGATCATGTTTACAGATTGAAAAAGGCCCTCTATGGCTTAAAACAAGCACCTAGAGCTTGGTACTCTAGGCTAGACAGTCATTTGCTTTCAAATGGTTTTGTTAGAGGAGGTGTAGACAACAATCTTTATGTTAAAACTGAAGGTTCTGATATTTTGGTTGTTGAAATTTACATTGATGACACTATCTTTGGCTGCAACAATGTTACTTTGAGTAAAAAATTCTCTCAACTAATGGAATTTGAATTTGAAATGTCATTATTGGGAGAATTAAATTTCTTCTGGTCTTCAAATCTCAACGAGAAAATGGAATATTTCTTTTCTCAAACCAAGCATGCTAGAGAGATGCTTAAGAAATTTTAGATGGATGAATGCCATCTAGTTAGCACTCCAATGGTTACTAGATGCAAACTTTCATTTTAAGGTTGATGATTCTCCGATACAAATCAAACTCAATATAGATCAATGATTGGCACCAAGCATTTAACTACTTGTGACCCGGACATCATGTAGGAAGTTTGTATTAGCTGCACGGTTTTAGGCATCACCTAAATAATCTCATGTCAATGCTTCAAGGTGCGATTTTTAAATATATTCGTGGCACTCTGATTATGGTCTTTGGTATCCTAGAAGAAATTATTTTTCTTTAATTGCTTATAATCGATGCCGACCGGCTGGTTGTTTGATGATAGGAAAAGCACCGCTGGTGCTACATTCTTTCTTGGTGATCATTTAGTGGCATGGCACAGCAAGAAACAAGAGTCTGCTTTCTTCCATCGCTGAAGCAGACATTGCTGCCACTTCATGTTGTAATTCCTGCCCTTTGGATGAGTCAAACTCTATCAGACATGGGTATTGAAGTTCCTAAACCTGTTTCTATTCTATGTGATAACACTAGTGCGATAAATATATCAAAAAATCATGTTATGCACTCTCGCACTAAACATATTGCTATCAAGTTTCACTTTCTTCAAGAAAAGGTACTGGCTAATGAAGTCTACTTACACTTTGTTGGCTCACAAGATCAGGTGGCTGATATTTTTACTAAGCCCTTAGCTAAAGAGTTATTTGAAAGGTTGAGACTTCGATTGGGAGTTATCTCTCAATCTTTACTTCTCTGATTTTACAAGCATTGGCTTAGGGGGAGCATGTTTTAATCTTTACTCACTTACAACTCTCCTACAAACATGGTTGTTGCACTTTTAATCTATTTTTTACAGCTGATTCTCTTGGTTCTTGGTTGGCTTCTCAGTTGTGTTTCATGGCAATGCATATTCTTCTATTCTATCCTTTGTCATTGAGGCAAAAAGGGGGAGAGTCATTTGTGTTTTGCATCAAGGACAAAGGGGGAGTTTGTTGGATCTCAGTTGTGTTTATGGTTTGTCCTTGACGACAAAATCACTTTCAGTTGGTTCTCTTTGTTAACAGTCTCAAATTGGATCCTTATGCTTTATTTTGGTACCTCTTTGATGACATTGGCATTGGTTTACATTCAGGTGGCTTCAGTTGGTTTTGATATTCTACACTTATTCATGGACAGTGTTGTGTGTCTTCATAGTTGATATAGTTTGTTGTGTATTGATGCCAGAGTTCCATGTGCAGACAGGTGGCAATCACTGGATTACTTTTTCATGTGGTTGTGTGGTTCAGTTCAAGCTTGCTTGCCTCACTGGAAATTACAGTCTTTGTCATATGTTTAGCTCTATCAGGATTCAGTGGTATGACCTCCTTACATGAGTTATTTCATTATGTGATGCATCTTATTGGTATATTCATAGTGCTTAAGCTTAATCCATAATGCTTTTTTTCAGCATTATTAAGCACATTTGATACAATGATCAATTCTTGATTGATGCTATAACATGTATCACTTTGATCACTTATGTTTTGGTGGTTGGTTTGTCTTAGCACCTTTTTATAGCACGTTTATAGTGCTATTGGGCTTTTATTTCTCACATTTTTTTAAAAGTGCATTGTTGTTGCACTTTATGCTGACATTCATTCAAAGCATTTTCGGGCTCATTCCTTTGAATTTTTGTCGATGTATGCTACACACGTTTCTTTTTCCTATGGAAAATGACTTAATCCACGTGTATGTGAGTTGGCAGCGAAAGCTTTTATGATATTTAGTTTCTCTTGGACAACGACATGGTGTGTTGCCATATTGACTTGAACAATGCACATGGCCTTGATCTAGCACTCATTTAACGCATCATTGTGTTGGGAATACATGGATTCCAAAATGATTATGATATAATTTGTGGACTTCAAAGTTTATTGGTTTTGGCATAATAATTGTTTATCTTGAGAAAGGGATGTTTTGGTCAAAGATTTGTTTGTTCTTAGGGTTTAGAACCCTAGCCGCCACCATTGCAATCTGCCTCTCTGTTGTAGCTTACACATGGCTGTTTCCAGAGGTGTTGAGTCTTTCAAAGCTGGTTGGACTTTGAACTATGTATAAATGAGAGCTCGACCTACATATTGATCATCATTATTTGATGGAAGTCGCTGGCTGGCATCGAACCTCTAGTATTTATTTATTGTTGCACAAACAGGTATCTTTATTTGGTGTTTTTATTTTGAAAATGGTAGTCTTTGGGCATTATTGTTTGGAAATCTCTTTATGGCTGGACACATTTTTCTTTGCATGGTTAGATTTATGCAAAAACTATTTTGACTCATTCATATCATGATTATTGTGTTCATTTTAGAAATGAAATGGTTACATGGCAGAATATTCTTTGTGCTTTGAGGGTTTATGATTTACAGTTGGTGGGCAGTCATTCTTTCTAAAGAATTTGGCAGTTTCATTGTGAAATGATCTCATATGTTTCAGATATGATGAATTTTACATATAAAACATTTTCAAAATGGCCATTATATTTTAATAAGCTTCTGGGTTTTGTAAAAGGCATTTGCAGATTTGAAAAAGGACTTTGTTTTAAGCTCGTCAATTTTTTGATAGCCTATTGTTCAAGCGTTACTCCTGCAAACATTTAATTTATGGCACATATTCTAAATTTGGCAAGAGAATTTCAGATTCTTCTGATAAACGCATCTTTGAAGACTTTCTTTTGGCAAACATACTGAAAATATTGTATAAAAACCAGTGTTAAAAACACTATGAAAGTCTCTAGTTGTAATTCTGGAATATTGTTCTTTGGAGGTATCAAAATGTATTGAAATACTCTGTATTAAAAATATGAAAAACCAAGATGCAGAGATATATTGTAATATTCTTTTCTATGTAATATTTTAAGGATTCAAATTTTTGAATTCTTAGGGTATTAGGTAGATGAGAAAAAAGAAAGTTATGAGCTTAACTGAAAACAGAGAGATCCTCTGAGATATTATTATTGTTCAAATATAATTTGAGGGGTTGGTAATCCTTGAGATAGATATCTCTAAATGAGGGGTTGGTGCTCCCTTGAGTGGGTGCTAAAAAATAGCCTATAAGGCATTGTGAAAGTTGATTAAAAGATTAAGCCAGGAAGGCATTTCGGGAGTGGTTTTTATACCCCAGAGGGTTTTCCACACGCAAAAATCTTGTTCTTTGTACTCTGATCTCATTGCTTATCTGAAGTTGTTTATCTGCCATTGATTGCTTATTACATTAATTCTGGTTCTAAATGATTACATTCAACTTATGAATGCATTAATCATTTTAATATTGAGATAAAATCTGAGCTATGGTTTATTTTTATGCAAATTGTTCAAATCTGTTATGACACTGATTCACCTCTCAAGATCATTTTCACTCCACCACTTTTTCCCCAAGTGAAATGTCTTTAGTACGGGAAAACACCTCTGAGTTAGCAAAAAATGTAGAGGTTATTGTAGAGGGGGCCCAACATAATCCCATAGATTCAAAGGAGAACTTTTTTAAGCATCACAGTATCCGAGTAACAACCTGTTGAAAATTGCAGTCATTTTGCACTTTGGACTCATAAGGGATTCTATTGGTTGAACGTAGCTTGGAGCAATTCAGCGTATTTGGACGTGAAAGAGGAAAATTCCTAGCATAAATGTACCCACTCGAATGTGTTGGAATATTTGTTTTGGTCACATGAGTTGCAAAACAAAAGTTGCACCACTTTGCAACTTTACACTACTTGCATTTAACAACTTTTTTTCCAAGTGAAATGTCGCCACCATAAGAAAATACCTCTGAGATAGAAAAAAATGAAAGAGGTTATTGTAGAGGAGCCCAACGCAATACCATAGGCTCAGACAAGAAGTTTCTAAGCATCATGTTTTCCAAGTAACAACCCGTCAAAGATTGCATCCATTTTGCATTTTGGACTCTTAAGAGATTCTGCCAATTGAACATAGCTCAGAGAGATTCAACATGTTTCGGTGTGAAAGAGGACCCTTCCTAGCTTAAAAATACCCACCTGGATATGTTGGAATAGTTTTTTTGGTCACACAAGTTGTAGAATAAAAGTTGCACTACTTTGCAACTTTACACTACTTGCATTTGATAACTTTTTCCCCAAGTGAAAAGTCACAACCACAGGAAAAGACTTCCAAGTTAGCAAAAACCAAGAGAGGTTATTGTATAGGGTCCCAACACGATCCCATGGCATAAGACGAGAATTTTCTAAGCATCACGGTGTTTGAGTAACAACTTGTCAAATATTGCATCCATTTTGCACTTTGGACTCTTAAGAGATTTTGTTGGATGAATGTAGCTCGGAGCAATTCGACGTGTTTAAGTGCAAAAGAGGACCATTCCTATTGTAAACATACCCACTCAGACACATTGAAATAATTTTTTTGGTCACGTGACTTATAGAATGAAAGTTGCACCTCTTTGCAACTTTATACTACTTGCATTAACAACTTTTTCCCCAAGTGAAAAGTCACCACCATGGGAAAACGCCTCCAAGTTAGTAAAATATGAGAGAGGTTATTGTAAAGGTGCCCAACACAATCCCATAGGCTCATAAGAGAATTTTATAAGCATCATGGTATCTAAGTAATATCCCATTGAAGATTACAATCATTTTGCACTTTGGGCTCTTAAGGGATTCTATTGGTTGAACGTAGCTCGGAGCGAAAACTAGTGCCTCACCTAAATAAGCTAAAAATTACTAAAAATTATTTATTACCACACATGTAAATCCTTGGAAAATTTAGAAATCTCCTTGCTTCAAATGAAGTGTCTTGGAAACATTCACTTGGAAGTCCTTTCCATTGACCTTTTGACTCTAATTGCAAAAACACACAATTTTAATGACTCTACTAGTTTTGCATCACTTAAATTTGTTGTTTCAACTTCACTTTAACAAACACATTTTTGTGGAGAGCAATAAAATGTTGTGTTAGTTGTAAGATAGTGCTAATAAGAAAGAGGGGATACTCTACAAAGAAAGGACATTCATGCCATTAGCAAATTTGTAGGGACAATAGGGTGTAAATGTCACTATGCATGGAGGTCAAGACGATAATGTGAGGTAAATGACAATAAATAGATAACCACCATAAAATATGCAAAGGATCATCAAATTATACATAGAGGAAAAGACAATACTCAAAGAGTAACCACAAAGTATTTAAAACAAAATTCTTTTATTTTATGAAAAAAACATTGAAAAGGTGTTTTGATTATTTCATGGGGCTTATTTTCATGATATTCACGTGCACGAGTGAAAAGGGATTAAATTTCATCTTTTATTTTTGAGTTTGGATTAGTAATAGTGCATAATTTATGCATTGCATCAATAAACCATAATGCTAATATGTGCCTTGGAATGTTGTATAATGGAATTTTGAGTCCAAAAAGGGTTGAGAATCATCATGATATGTTTTTAATAACCTGATACAACCCAAGGTATGTTCTCATGTTGTTGCATCCTATGTTTGTGCTATTGGCCATGTGACTATGCTACTAAAGTTGAAAAGAGCACCAAATTCCAAGTGACTATTTGGAGAGATTGGTTGGTTGAAGAATGTTTGGGAGTTGTCAAAGGTGTTGGAGGGTATTGAAATGTTTTTTCCCCCACTGTTCAAACTATTTTTCCCTTATTGGTGTGTTTTTCCTTCCTTGGATGCCCACTAGGCTACGTTGTCAATGGTGGCAAGGTGTACTAAGATGTCTTGTAAATTGCTTTTCAATGAAGCCCTTGAAGGGTGACTAATATTATGTGAAGAGACAGATCATGATGAGAGTGACTCTAAAACTCATCCAAGATTACAGTAGATTTTGGAAAGCCAAACACAAAAAACCTGAGAGTAGATAAGCTTGACAATGATGGATTCCCTTTTATTGGTTTAGACTTATATATAGTGGGGACATATTAATTGGAAAGGTGAGTTCATAGCCTTCCGATGAAAACTTTAGCCTCAAGTTCAAGCATACTAAACGAGGAAGGGTTGATCAAGTTTTAATGTCAAATAATGATGATGGAAGGAGTTTTAGGGTTTATAAAAGAGCAAGAAAATATTCCTTTATACAATAGAAGGCATTGTTTTATATTTTTTCATAAATCCACAAGCTTTTCCTTCAAGAAAACTTTAAATGTAAACCATAAACCATTACAACTAACTTTAAATTTAATATGCACATTTAATTGAGGCATATATTAAGGAATATACACATTTTCATGTATTAATTTCTCATAATTTTTGTATTTCAAAAAATGCACTAAGTCAATAACAAATATTAGAATAGTGATGGGAGAAAATCTTGAAAATCCTCCCATTTCTCAATACTTGTAGCAATACATCAAAGGAAATAATCCTCCCATTTGTAGCCCAGATCATGAAATATATTGTACAAGAAGAAACAAAAGGAGTTGTTGCCCAGTTTGTTTTCTCTAATCCACCTCAGGTGGCCCAATTATTTGCATTCCAAAATGCTTCAAAACATGTACATCCCTTGCTCCCTTGGAAAAAAATGGGTAGTAGCCTCTCTGTGGTTGTGTACTCTCACTCAAATTTGGTCCACAAAAAACCTACAAAAGCCTAACAATTTCAAACATGAACTCACATATAAATCATTAAAAGACCAATAACTAAATAATGTCAGACATACACCTTTTGACCAGATCTATTATCACCTTCATGCATGCTATAAGTAGATCGATTGAAGTTCCTACAATGGTGATGTGGCCCATATTTTGTTACTTTCTCATCTCTTTATGATCCTATGTATAAATTTCAAATATATATAACATAATTAACATAAAACATGTAGCATATAAGAATCCAACAAATCTGTAAAATGGAAAAGAAAGAGAAGATTGAAAACCAGAAAATGCACCAGCAACCGATGTTTCTCATACCATTGAACACTTGCACTAGCAACTGATTTTTTTCTTTTCTTAAGTTGATAATCTTTAATGAAGCCTTTACCTTTTTTTCTCCTTCACTAGTCTTGCATATCTCTTCACTAAAGCAAACATATAATTGTAAGAGAGAGGTACCAAACCACATTCAAGGCCCCAGGTCATGGAGGTCCAAGAGCAGAAGGCTGCCCTAACTTAGCTAAAAGTGGTGTTGGGAAATGTGGGATGAGAATGATGAGGACTATCGGGCCCTTTGCTCACTCTGCAGACTTGAGATTCAGAGTGGGGCTAGGCAAGTTGGTTTTTTTATTCAACTCTGCACCTTAGAAAGATCTATACCCAAGGATGGAAGCATAGTTTTGGGATGAAAGTGTGGTGTGCTAGCGTCTCTCAAGTGCGCTAACGTCCATACAACTAGAGGACCAAAGAGACAAGGTTAAATACTAGAAAATAGACTAGCGGCCTAGCTAAAAACTTTCAAGGGGTCAAAATGAGGCTATGAAATAGACAAGGTATGCATGAATGTGATGAAGATTATACCAATGCTGGGACAATGAGGATGATCTCGCAAAAGACCTCTTTCTCCAACAAGCTCCAAACAGTACGTACACCTACACACAAGAAAGAGGGAAAATGTTGGGGGGATGTATAGGGGCCTAGCTCAATCAGACCCCCGTTTTGGTGTTTCCACCTCCATAGACAACCAAGTTTGCATTGATGGAGAAATAAAGTGATAAAGGAAGAACACTAAAACACTACAAAACAATAAAAGTGCTACTCAACCAAGTAATAGAGGAGAGGAGTGGAAATATTACCACCTCAACCAGGAGTGCTCAAGGCTAATGGGGGAGAAAATGAGAGTACTCAAGCCTCTGCTACAATGGTGTTGTCCCACACTTTCTCTATCGAATTGATGGAGTGATGTGGCTACTATGGAGTGAAAAAGTGCTGCTAAAAGTGCTTGAGAATGCTAGAAGATTGCTTAAGCTTCTGAAGGAATGCAAAAGGGGAGTGAAAATGCATGAAGGAAGGATGAATTTGTAATAAAAATGAGTGTAACGGCCAGATTTGGGTCAGCGGGTTGAAGTGGGGCATTACAAACTGCTCAAAATAGAAAGTGTAATGCCTCTATAGGCTTCAAATGTGGGAATCTGTCAGGGACATTAGTGTGTCGCACAAATATTTGCACGTCGTGTGGGCATCCATGACAGTTTAACTTCTATCAACACACAAAATAGGTGCCAAGTGGAATGAAGGTAGCAAGCTTATGTGGATTTTAGCCTTCGAATTTGGTTTTCTAGAGTGAGGAAGGGTGTAAGGGGTGCAAATTCACTCCTATACATTTATCCCCCACTTTAGCGAGCACGAATACTGATGAGTGCTTTGGTAAAGTAGATCAAAGTAGTAGTAGGGTTAGAAATGTATACCTAAACTATCAAGGAAGAAAACTCGAGAGCATGGGACAAGCAAAGTACTTCATAGCCCCACATAACTATGAAGATGAAGAATGAAAGTGCCTTACAGACTTGTAAACCTATAAGGAGGAATCCCTCAAGATCTCTCACATGAGGGAAACCCAAAAAAGTACCTTATAGACCTACACTTCCACAAGGAGGCATCCCCCAAGATGTCTCACATGAGGGAAACCCAAAAAAGTGCCCTATAGACCTGCAGACCTGTAGGGAAGCAACCCCCAAGATCTCTTGCATGGAGGAAGCTTAAAGGAAGCACCCTGCAAGCCCATAGACCTACATGGAGGTATCCCCCAAGATCTCTCACATGGAGGAAATCAAAGGAAGGAAGACTCTGTAGAGTCAAAAGCGGCGACATGTTTACCCACAGATAGAACATGTCAGGAAGTAGCCACATAGGTGAGTATGCGGATAGTCACGCAGACCATCAACCAGTTGAAAAGTTTTCAAAGGGGTCCCTCGGGAACCCGATGTGAAGAAGGGGTTACACTCAAAGGACATGTCATTCGAAAGTAGATGTTTTCTTTCTCAAATCAATTCGTCAATAGGGAATCACTTCATCAAAGAATTTGAAAGGAAGAATATTCTCCCACACGAGGGGAAGATCAAAGCTATTCCCACTTTAGAGGAGGATTTTCAAATTCTTTCAAAAGGATCCCTTGTTCTGAATGATGTCTTCAAAAAAGGAATATTTGTAAGGATCTTCGAAAAAGATTCGTTGGCCATGAACACATTTTCCAAAAATCAAAGTGCTAAAGAAGTGGCGTTGTCACACATGAAAGGGACAACTCAAGCAAAGAAGAGAGAAAGATAAAGGAAAATCAAAAGAAAAGAGAAAAACATAAAGGGCATAGGGGTAGCTTGATATTTTGGGGTCAAAACTACTCATGAATATATATAAGTATAATAATAGTATATAAAATAAATTTTCATCAACCCCCTACTATATTAGACCATGTGAGAATGCATGAGAAGACAAAGTAAAAATAAAAAATTGGGTCAAAATGGAAAGGAAGCCTATAATCCCGCAACGCTTTGCATCATCCCCAATTTGTCAAAAATCAATCACAAACATGGAAGAGTGATGATACAAATAGACGAAATTCTACGACACAAAAACCACACCTATATCCCAACACCAATAGGGGTAACAAGGGTCATCCAGGTACACAGCATGATCACGGGGAAAACACATCAAAAACACATATTTAATCTAAAGATAAAGAAGAGGGCCTCCCCTAACACTGATCGACCAAGAGCTCATTTGCTTCCCACTCTAGGTCATTGTAGGTGGAAGGAGGATGAGCCTATAGTGGTGTGATGTCAAGGGGAGGAGATTTTGACCCTCTCACAACATGGGCTAAGGAAGAAGGCCACTCAAGGTCTTATCCACTTACCTCTTGTGGAGTTAAGGTTAGCAACTTGGTAAAGATCATTGAGAAGGCCAGAGCTTTATCCATAGAGTTAAACATACACTTAACGAGAGTGCCATGCTTAGCCTCAATGGATGGAGATGGGTGCTCATGAGATCCACTACTAGGCTCACTAAGTGATTTGGGAGTAGTGACAAACTCAGGGGAAGTTGGGATTGGTTTCGTCATTAGGATAGAACAAGTTAGCACAGGACCTCCTTGTGGAGAAGGTGGGATCCTCTTACGTTCCTAGCTACTGGAGGAACTACCCTCCACCTTTTACTTCATTGGGAGATGTGATCTCCCCATAGACGAGGCAAGAGGAACATAGGAAGAGGAGGTAGAGAGAACTATTGTAGACACCACCAAAATGTTTATCATATCTACGCATTTTGGGAAAGGTAGGACATCCAAAACAATCATCAACAAAGGTAGCTCTACCGAGTAAGCAATGAAAACCTACACCTTTTTAGAGTTAGGCACCCTCATACTCACAGTGGAAGCCTGAAGCGGTGTAGAGATGGGTTGAACAAAAGCAGAGGGGAGGAGAGAGGAGGATGCTACATGAGGCCCTAGAGTAGGGGCAGTCATTTCCTCTTCCTTCCTCTGTAAGGTGACTTGTTCAGCTATGAGATCCTTTCACCGACACTTATGCTTGTATGCAAGGCAGTTTTTGTGACTCTTTGAACTAGAGGCTAGAGGCTGCGAAGGAATGGAAGGCTCCTGCTTGGCCATGGGAATGTCCACTACAGTCATTTCCAGTGGAGGAACAAACTATGGAAGGGGAGCAGAAGGAGTAGGTTGAGGTACCACAAGGGGAGTTAGCTCAAGAGCCATGGCAGCAGACCTCTTCCCACTTGCTACTTTGGAAGCAGGAGTAGTAGGAGGCCCCTCAAATCAATTCTCTTTGAGAACCTTTATTTCTACCGTACAAATAATACCAAAGTCTAGGATACTTATTAGGGAGATCCAATATCCTGATCTTGGGCCTATGCCAAGGAGGAATCATCAGACTCAATGGATAAAGGGCAGGCTTACTCATCCAATACTCTTCCCAAGAAGGGGGATCAGATGAGTCAGCCCAAGGAGGGGCAAGCTTCTCCTTCCCTTTTGGGAAGAGGAGGCAGCTGGTTGTTGTGCTACAGGAAGAGTCAATTTTGGTTGTCCCTTGCCCCCGGTCTTATACTTTATGTAGTTCTTGTAAAGTAGGTCCATTCTTGGAGGAAGCGGACCAACTGGGGTGGGCCAAAAATGGTCTAATGAATACCCCCCATGTGACACCAAAGGCTAGTATCCAGTGTCATGCACCACGTGCATGACACCTTTATGGGATAATTTTAAACATTTGTGAATAACAGAGGAAACTCCATTCATGGAAGCTATCCAAGGTATGTCTAGCTTCATCCTGAAGAGATCTGACTTCATGATGACATTGAAAACTATGTCAATAGCCCTAGGTCCAACTAGGACATACAAAGTTAT
>VDFB02185917.1:0-14909 GCA_007258455.2 Sequoia sempervirens
TTCTTTTGTACTTAGGGTGGTCGGACATACACCTGCTTCTTATCTTTTTCCTGAAAATTTAGCTTACCACTGCATTGAAATTTCAAATTTTCTCAACCCGATTTTTTTTTTTTTTTCCAAAAAGGACTAGTAGCCTAGAAACTACATCCAATTTTCTACAACTTTTGTTCTTACATATTTTTCAAATTATGTTAATAACCTATTCAAATTTTTAATGTCAAGTTGCCTAACTCTGATTTTCTAAATTTTTATCGCCACTTAGAGGCCTAGTTCGGACCCCCATGATCCTGCACATACCCACATTTGGTGGTGATCATGGTTTCATGGATGTTTCTTGTGCTTTAGAGACATTGGAATGTCATGATGGTTTATGCAGGCGCATTGTTGGTGGTGTTGGATTGGATCCTGATTTAGGTTGTGGTGGTGTATCTTCTTGGTATGAGGATCATGGTTTACTTTGCTTTCTTATTGAGGAGCTCATGTTGCATTTGAGTTCTTTGATTGTGTGAGGGAACTCTTGGTTGATCTTCATTAGGATATTGTTATCATGATGTCATGATATCTTGTTACATTCATTGGTTATACACTTTCAGTGGGAGATTTTGACAGTGATGGATTGGTGGTGATGGATATGTTTATGATAGCTTGGCAATTGTAGGTATCTTCTTGGCTTGGAGATCTTGGTTTCACTTGTATGTTATTGATATTACAATTGAGTGTGTGCAGATCTAGATGATCTTCATGGAGAGGATGGTTGTCTTGTTTCCATGTGTAGCTCATATCACGGTTCAGTGGGAGTTGTTGGCAGTTACATGGATGCATCATTGGGTATGATTAGTTTCATGTGATTGGGGATATGTATTCTTAGTTTAGATTGTTTTCTATTATGTCATGGTTTACTCTTGATGTGCACTTAGAGTTGTGGCATGGTACTTGTTCTCTTGAGACCGGGATGTATATATGTTATGGTGCATGTGATCTCCTAGGAGGAGATGGTTATATCATGTTGAGTTTATGATGTCATTCATTGATGAGGATTGTTAGGATGGTTGATTTCCAGTTATTGGGATGGTTACTATGAGTTTGATCTTCTTAATTAGAGAGGATTACATCCATGTTGGCATTGTTACATTGATTCATATGTTGTACTTGGTCTATGAGATTGAGTGTTATGGATGTTGTTGAGGCTTTTCATTTGGGGTTATTTAGGAGATCATACTTGACACAACAGTACACTTTTGAGGTGTTGGTAAGAAGACATTATGGTTTATAGGTTTCTCTCTTCATGGTTCCTTCTTGGATATACATGTTTTGGGAGGATGGTGGTAACATGTTGTGAGAGATTATGTAGCTCTTTGGGTTGTACATGTGGATAATTGTTATTGTTCTTGGTACTTAATGCTTTGATTTACTTATCACACCTTGATGTATAGTGTTAATTGGTAGCCTTGATATACTTTAACATTAGCTATGTAGGAGTTCCTAGATATGTATGTTCTTCATTGACAGATTTGGTACAGTGAGCTTTGTTACAATTTACAGATTGTGTATGTTCTTGGAATGAGTTTACTGATGTATTGATACCTTGGAGGTATGGATGGTTGGATGTATTAGCATGTGTTGTGGATGCTATTTTTGATTGTGTGGGTTTTTTAGTTGACAACAGCTTGGTTAGAGCCTTTGTTATCACTTGGATTTGATGCTTTTGTTCGTGGATTGGTGCATCTTCACCTTGGTATGTTCCTTTTCTTCCATAGGTGGCATGTTGGAGGATGAGAGGAGTTCTTGCTTGAGATGGTGGTCACTTTGTTCTTGTTGCAGGTATGTTGATAGAGCACAAGAGCATGTTGGAGATTCATGTAGTTTCATGTATGGCTATGATGATGTATATCATGCATGGATACCTTATGCAATGTATACTAAAACTAATTCAACTAGCATTCAACTAAAACTAACTACATGCAACTAAATATAATTGAACCATAACTGAACTAAACTAAACTGAATTGAATTGATATTGAACTGAACTGAACTCCATGCATGTAAACATCAATCCCTAACTTCTAGGATCTTTACATGCATTACTGAAGTGTTATATTTTACTCCAAACAGTTAACTTAATTCAAGGTGAGTTCCACCTTCCATGCGGGTGCCCCATGTGCTCCTATTTTTTAGGAGCTCTTCATGGGCATCCCCACATGTTCCTATCATTTAGATTTAATTACAAATGTCAACTAACATGTTCATTTCATTCAAATTTAATCTCTTTCTAATCCTAGTGTTGGGGAACACTTTCCAAGGACTTAGGAGATACATGAAATAATGTTTAGGATTGCAATTAAATGACATCCTATTCCCAACAATGCTTGTGTTTTCCCCTTCTTATGTGTAATTACCCCTTTTATAAGCCTTTCTTAGCTTTCCCATGTGGCGTTTATGTCTTGCCACTTAAAATTTAATATTTGTGTGTCCCCTTCCATGTGTAAGTGAACCCTTCCTATTGTTTCCCTAATATCTCACACCTCATGGATCACAAAAGCATACCATCAATTTATCCTTAATTTTCTTAATGTTCCCTAGAAGTTTGATCCTCCTTGGACAAAATGTCAAGCATGTATCCTTTAATAGTATGTTTGACCCATTTTTCATTTCATCCATCAACCATCATAATCAAGCTTCTTCTTTGCATGTTAGTATCTTGTTATCATCTTGCAATCTTAGAGTTTTGGAGCTTTGGAGTATTGCTATATTTTTCATTTTGGAGCCTTGACTTTGAGTCCTTTAGAGATTTTTTCTATCCCTCTTAGGACCCATTTTTCCCCCCCCTCTTCTCATCATTTTATCCATTTTATTTTTCTTATAGCCATTAGGTTTTCTCCCATTCCCTTATCCATTTTTTACATACATCTTTCTCCTTGTCCAAATCATTGTTATTCTAGTTTTTGTCTTTGTGATCTATTTTTATATCTCCTTGTGTTTCATTTATCTATTTTGTTTCCTCTTTTGTTGTCATTTTGCAACTCCTATGATCTTTCCATTTTAGCCACCATTATTGTCATATCATTTTGTCATGGATGTGATTATACACTTTTCACATCTTACATGGATGTCAATTTTGTTATTATACCCACAAGAGGGCTAACTAAGGTAGTACCCCCCTTAACAATTCTATTTTGTAACTTTTATTCATCAATGTTGGTTTGCAAGTTGAATGCAAAAGATTTTATGTATTTATGGTAGTTAAAACAAAAAAAATAATGCTAAAAAAATCAAAATAGAATTACCATTTAATTTTTAGATTATTCTAGGCATAGATTAAACCCACTAATGCTAACACTTTTCTCTAGCTCTAGCACACTAACTAGGTCAATAGTTTCATTATCAATGCCCCCTTTTCATAAAGCAACTCATGTAGGTTTCAAATTTAATAGAGAGCTTCATCTAGTCTTCTACATCTACATAAATCATTTAGTTGGTTTTATCTAGTGGAAGTGTTTCTTTTTTTCTATTTTTTCCTTTCACAAGCATATGACATTAGGTTTTAGATTAACTTATTTTTCTTACATGCCACAAGTCACTCATTTCAATTATATAGCTTAAACACCTAAAAACACACCTCTAGAAATTTCAAGTTATTATTAGGTCATTTATGACAAAGGGGCATGTTTGACCTTGAGGTTAGTTGCATCAAGAGGCACATTTGACCCTATGTCTTATTGTTTCTAGATTTAGACCTAAGCTTCTCTATTGCATTCCAAGCCTATTCCACCGCTTCAATCTACTACTAAATGCATTCAAGTCCTCTATTTTATTGTTTTATATTTCTTAGTCATAGATTATAATTGCAAGTGTTTCCATCTCCTAGTTTTTGTTTTCAAGTGTTTACCTCTAAGTGTCATGTTTTCAATTTCAACTCCTTCGTTGATTAATTAGTTACAAATTAGACTACTAATTTGATCTAAAATTTTGAATTTACAATATTTTAACATACATCTTATAAAGAATAACTCTAAACCATCTCTTTTTCCTTCCTTTTAAAGATAAAGAAGTGATATATGAAAAGTCAAAGAGACTCTCGAAGTGGGATAAATGAATATAAATTAAACATTAAGATCAAACGAAACATACATGCCCCCTTGAAAGTCATAAAAAAACTATTGGATTCTAAAAGACGATAATTCTTGAACATTAAGAAAGACTTAAAGAAAACACGTAAGATGAATAATTAATAAAAAAACAACAAATAAATAAATCATGTGTATGTATGAAGGTAAAATAAATCATGAATATAATGTCACACGTGCAAACAATGCTGATCAATGAACTCAAACAATAAAATGTACTATAATCAAATACTATTGAACCCCAATTGTCACCATATAAAATACTCAAATAACTTATTAAGAGTTCATTTTGCGTAACAAATTTATTAAATGTATCAATTTGAATGTATCGATGGAAAAGTGTATTCAATTTGCCTGGTCCAGCTTGGATTGGAAGAAAAATGGTGTCCCAAATAATGTTCAGCAGTGCCAATGTCACTCTGGTAGAGGTAGACTGAATTACCATTTTCTACAATCCAATTACAATCATAAAATGTCATTGCCGTCCGCTACTCATCTCAATTTCGGAGCGGAGCATTATGTTGAAGGAGGCGCTGCACATTCTGCGTACTACACACAATCCCCCTGAAGACTACTCTACATATCTTCAATTATTGCAGACCTGTGTTCTTAAGAACGCGCTTTCGGAAGGGAAAAATGTCCACTCTTTCATCGCTCACAGGCGATTTGTATTTGCTACACGCACTACTTTTCATAATAAGCTTATTTACATGTATGCCAAGTGCAGAAGTTTGGGGAATGCGCGAAAAGTCTTTGACCACATTAAAGAACGAGACAGCGTCTCATGGAATACGATTATTGCAGCGTATGGAAGACATGGGTGTCCTCACGAGGCACTCACACTGCTTCACCAAATGCAACAAACAGGTCTACAACCCGATCAGTTCACATTTGCCAGCGTACTCCCAGCCTGTGCCAAAATAGGAGCTTTGGAACAGGGTATAGACATCCATCAAAGCATAGAGAATAGAGGAATTTTGTCAGATGTTGTAGTTGCAACTGCTCTGGTAGACATGTATGCAAAATGCGGAAGTATAGACAGAGCCCGTGAGTTGTTCGACAGAATGCCTCAAAGAAATGTCTTCTCGTGGACTGCAATGATTGCAGGATATGCACAAAATGGATTTGTTGAAGAGGCTTTAGAAACTTTCAAGCAAATGCAATTGGCAGGTGTAAAGCCAAATTCCACAACCTTTGCCAGCATCCTTCCTGCTTGTGCGAAAATGGGAGTTTTGGAACAGGGTATGGATATCCATCAAAGCATAAATGATACAGGAATTTTGTCAGATATTGTAGTTGCAACTGCCCTGGTAGACATGTATGCAAAATGTGGAAGCATAGAGAAGGCACGTGAACTGTTTGATAGAATGCCTCAAAGAAATGTGGTCTCATGGACAGCAATGATTGGAGGATACGCACAAAGTGGATTTCTTGAAGAGGCTCTAGAAACTTTTAAGCAAATGCAATTGGAAGCTGTAAAGCCAAATTCCGCAACCTATGCTATCATCCTCCCTACCTGTGCCAAAATGGGAGCTTTGGAACAGGGTGTGGGCATCCATCAAAGCATAGAGGATAGAGAAATTTTGTCAGATGTTGTAGTTGCAACTGCCCTCGTAGACATGTACGCAAAATGTGGAAGCATAGGCAAGGCACGTGAACTGTTTGATAGAATGCCTCAGAGAAATGTGGTCTCGTGGAATGCTATGATTGCAGGATATGTACAAAATGGATTTGTTGAAAAAGCTTTAGAAACTTTCAAGCAAATGCAATTGGCAGATGTAGAGCCAAATTCCACAACCTTTGCCAGCATCCTCCCGGCCTGTGCCAAAATGAGAGCCTTGGGACAGGGTATGGACATCCATGAAAGTATAATGGAAGGGGATTTTTTATCAGATATTACAATTGGAAATGCTCTGATAGACATGTATGCAAAATGTGGAAGCATAGACAAGGCACGCAAACTGTTTGACAGAATGCTTCAAAAAGATGTCATCTCATGGAATGCAATGATTGCAGGATATGCACAAAATGGATTGGTCGAAAAGGCTTTAGAAACTTTCAGGCAAATGCATTTGGCAGGTGGAAAGCCAAATTCCACAACCTTTGCCAGCATCCTCCCTGCCTGTGCCAAAATGGGAGCTTTGGAACAGGGTATGGACATCCATCAAAGGATAATGGAAGGGGGGTTTTTGTCAGATACTAAAGTTGGAAATGCACTGGTAGACATGTATGCAAAATGTGGAAGCATAGACAAGGCATGTGAAATGCTTGATAGAATGCCTCAAAGAGACGTCATCTCATGGAATGCAATGATTGCAGGATATGCACAAAATGGATTGGTTGAAAAAGCTTTAGAAGCTTTCAAGCAAATGCAATTGGCAGGTGTACAACCAGACTCCACAACTTTTGTCAGCATCCTCCCTGCATGTGCCAAATTGGGAGCTTTGGAACAGGGTATAGACATCCATCAAAACATAATGGAAGGGGAATTTTTGTCAGATATTATAGTTGGAAATGCTTTGGTAGACATGTATGCAAAATGTGGAAGCATAGACAAGGCACGTGAATTGTTTGATAGAATGCCTCAAAGAGATGTCATCTCGTGGACTGCAATGATTGCAGGATATGCACAGAATGGATTTTGCAAGGATGCTCTCAAAATCTTTGAATTAATGAAGCACTCTGGAACATATCCTGACATTGTAAGCTTTACTTGTGTTCTATATGCATGTAGCCATGCAGGTTTAGTGGATGAGGGCTGTACATACTTCAATCATATGAGTAACTCTTATTGCATTACACCTACAATTGATCATTATGTGTGCATGGTTGACCTTCTTGCCCGTGCGGGCTATCTTGAGGACACCCTAAACTTTATCATTAAGATGCCAGTTAAACCTGTGGTGGTTGTTTGGATGTGTTTTCTTGGTGCCTGTAGATCACATATGAATATAGGCTTAGGAGTCTTTACATCAACACTGCTTTTTGATTTGGATCCTAAAAATGCAGCCACTTATGTACTTCTCTCAAACATCTATGCAGAAGTGGGCAGGTGGGGTGAGGTTCAAATGATTAGGAGATTGATGAAAGATAGAGGAATTGAAAAGACCCCTGGATGTAGTTGGATTGAAGGCGATAAAATGATACATGTTTTTTGTGCCGGAGACAGATCACATCCACAGACACAGGAGATCTATGCAAAGCTGGAGAAATTGGCTTGGGAGATGAAGGCAGCAAGATATTTTCCAGATTCAAGATATTTACCTAATGATGTGGAAGAGGAGGAAAAAGAATTATTTCTTTGCCACCATAGTGAAAAGTTGGCAATTGCATTTGGTTTGTTAAACACTCCCCCTGAAGCAACAATTAGAGTTGTTAAGAACCTTCGAGTATGTGGTGATTGCCACACTGCAACAAAATTTATCTCCAAGATTGTTGCAAGAGAAATTATTGTGAGAGATGCAAACCGTTTTCATCATTTTAAACACGGACAATGTTCATGTGGAGATTATTGGTGATGCTAAATGAAGCAATCTGAAAAATAGGCTTGCACTATAAGAATGCACACTGTGTCAGACCTGCAGTAATAATGAAAGGAAAATGTTTTATTTTCAATTTCTAAGAAGCTTTTTGTTTTTGTTTTGAGTATATGGCAATCTACACCATGTTGTGGGCTTCATCGAATCAGATGCATAGAGTGCAACACAAATCATTGCTTATATGCATAGTTGGGGTATTTGTCAAAGACTTAGTATTATGATCATTGAACTGTTTTCACAAAACCTGCATATGTATAAGTTAAAAGTAGGAGGTGGAGAATGGGGAAAAACAAAAGGTGAGGAACACTTGAGTAAATGGAATGATGCTTGATCAATAGGAAAGGCAAAAGGTGGGCTCACAATTATCTTTGCCATTTTGAATAGTTAATTTGATTGGATTAATTGTAATATATAATTTTATATAAGGGCATGTAGATTTTGTTTGGATAATGGTTTGATATATCTAATGTTGTTTCACATCTCTTTGCTTGGTGAGATAGCTAATAGATTTGTGAACTCAGATATTTTTTAATTTGATTTTATTTCAATTTGTTTGGTTCTAAATAGAATATTACCATGCACTCTTTCTCTCACAACTAAAAAGATTGAGTTAGATAAAAGGGTCCCCCATGGTGACAAGTCACCATTCCAAACTATATATATTTTCTGAATACCAAACATACACACCATGAAATAGTTAAGGACCTTGAACAAATGAAGATCCTCAACCTAAATCATTCATGAGTAGCTAGAAGTCCATAAGCTATAGGCAATTATGGAGTATCCACACAAGCACATAACCTTGGTAATGCATAGATCCATAAGAAGAATTCATAGAGTCATGCTTCCTTTTAGTGAGTATCAATGTTTGAACATGACCCCAAACACACAAAGAAAACATAGTGGACTAGAGTTGACCAATCATAGACAAGTGTACACATTTTGATTGCATCCAAAGTGCCTCCAAGGAATAGAGAGAGATCCTAAGACAAAACAGCATATCACATACAAGAGTAAGCTACCATGGTTCAAAGAAACATTCCATATTCTAAATGCATAGCCATATCACCATGCCTACTTTGTGATAGAGAGTGATCATTTCATAATAGAAACTCCTTTGCTACCAATACAAGTTCTATATTTACTAGTACTTTGAAAAGAGTGGCATGTTTGCATCATTTCACAAAGCATGCTATTACACAAAGAATCATTAATATCATACACAGTAGTACACCATGACCCTTAATCAAACCAAAAAAACCTAGAGGGCCATCATATACCAATCTCCTTGACATTTGTCATTGACCATTTTCACATACCTTTTCCAATGTGGCTACAAGACTCAAATGGAATTAATGATGATGCACAAGTCATACAAAGCCAAATAATAATGAAAAATAACAATTTAAATATTCTTCACATTGTATCAACAATGCATTAGACTAATTACATAGGGTTTCTTGACATTAGGTTTTCACCCCATTACTTTAAAAGGTAAACCATTGTTATTTTGCTCATAAACAAAAACATAAACTTGCATTCATTCAAAATTGGCCATATTATTCCCCTTTTAGTAGAAATCTTGTAGAGAATCTAAATATCTACAAGACAAGCCATAACAGAAATATCCTTGCCAAGTTTGTAGTCTCTCTCTTTAGCAAGAAAATTTTGGTTAAAGGTGTAGTTATATAGTTAAACCCTAATTTGGACCTCCACCTAGCTCTCAATACCTAGGATATTTGAGGAAACCCTTCCAAGCCATGACAATGTTGCACATGAGGAAAAAAGAACCAAACTTTCATATTATTCCTACAACTTACTAGGATATAGTAATGTGTATATCCCATTCACCATAACCTCCTAGGTATGTTATGGTTATTCTAGTTTTCTAAACTATTCATGAAAAGACTTAAACACAAACATGATTCAAAAGAAAATTACCAAAAAAGGCTATAATAATCAAGACAAAAACCCACATTTATAATCAGTGGTGAGGCAACATTCAACACTCACATCACCTACAAAGAAAAAATGATGACTACATAGTCATTCTCAAAGATGTTTCCATAAGTTAGGGAAAGACAACATACTTCACTACATGACTCACAACCATTAAATTCCTTGAAAAGATTCCACAATCAATTTACTATAAAATGAATTAACATTTAAACATAAACAAAAGAAGTAAAACCCAAGATCACCTTTTTCCACTTGAGTCCCAAAAAGTTCTTCTTCCCCCTCCCTTTTTTCCTTCCTGAGCTTTTTTATGTTTATTTATTCTATGTGTGTCCTTGACAAAAAATAAATAAAAATCCTCTTTTCTAAACAAGGTCCTAATATTCTACATCATGGGAGGCGTGATTTTAGGAATCAAAGGCTTGCCTAATAGCCTCTTGTTAACAAATTTTACCATCAAGACTCTGAGAAACCCTTCTTCCAAAATGAGGAAGAGAAACCAAAGTGAAATTGAAACAACAAAATAAAAACCATCATAATGAAAAATACCCAACCTTCTTATCCTCGAGAATGTTCTAATATTAATACCAACATTATATGCTAACAAGTAAGCATATACCTCTACTATAGAGCTCTCTCACTAACATAGATTGGGGCCAATAAATTTGGCCAACATAGTTTTAAATTCAAATCCATGGATAACAACTAAAGCAAGGTTTAGATAAGTAATATGCAAATCAAGATTAAGAAACACATTAGGACCCAAGCCTATAAATTACTAAGGCAACAACAATAAATAACCTCTACAAGAAATATACAAGCCTAAGACATCATGACCCCTAGAAGATTTACATAATAAATCAATGGCGTAGCACATGCATTTCTAGGGTAATATTAAATACCCCTATATTCATTTTTACCTCTCAAATTTATATTTTTGATGCCCCTTGCATACACCAATATAATTAAAATACCTCCTTATTTTCACCAAGTATCCTATGTACCTATTTTTTCTACATTTTTGTATCCCTTTATTGTTTCTACTATATCAACCAAGGGCTTTGCCCACATCTACATGAAACTCAAAATTAGGTTCAATTCACATCCCAAAACCTTGACATAGAAAACCTAGAGGACCTAGGACAAAGATGTCATCCTATATAAAGCTTTGATTTAAAAACACTTATACATCTCAACCCTCAAACCCTTGCCATACAAGTCTAATATCAAATCCACCTAATATATATATATATATATATATATATATATATATATATATATATATATATATATATATCATAGTATACATATTACTCTAATTACAATGCAAGGGTTTTAGTAATATTGGTGATTCTTTGGGCAGGATTGTGACATTACCAAAGGGTGTCCAATAACTAGTTTTATAAAATTTTGGTAGGATTGTACTAAACCTACACAACCTTGGTGTGATCGTTGTTTAATTCATTAATTTCATTATAGTTGTGATTAAGTATACACATGTATAATTATGATGCTCTAACACAATACACAACTATATAGTGTAGATAAAGGTAGCTTCACGACCTTGGAAAGACTGATATCGATCAATCTATCTATCTATATTGATATATGGATTAATATTAAAATCAAGGTATTTTTATGGATTCTTATCAATTTTACCATATTCAATTATAAGGACCTTTCTAAATTATATCACATAATTTTTTTTACAATATAGATCTTACACTGGTGTACACATATTTGTCAATTGATATGGATCAATATGTCAATGTCAATTTATTAAAATTGATACTTGTAGGGTTTCTTACAAATTATATCATAGTAAATTTTGAGGGTTTCTATTATATCACATGTAAAATTTCATATTTATTGATCTTAAATTGATGTACATATGAATTTCAATTATATAAAATGATATATTGATCAATTTTAAAATTTTAAATATTTATAGGGTTTCTAAATTGTTCATCATATTAAATTTTAATTTTTTCTCTTGTATCCCATAAAATATATTATGTATTAATTACTGGTATACATATATCAATCCACATCAGTTGATGTGTAAACCAAAACTCAGTACGTATAAAATTTTATATGTACAAATTGCATTGTTGTACATAGTAATTGATATAAACATAGATCTAGAGTTTATATAGTATATCATATATTAAATTACTTTATATGTATTGATTGTTGGCATATATCATTATTGATGTGCATCAATTGATATTTTAAGAGTTTCTATTGTATCATATTAAATTTTATACATCAATTGATAGTTCTTGTGTTTCTTTAAATTATATTATATTAAAAACTAGTTTCTATTGCATAATATAAAATAAATAATATCTATTTATTGTTTACCTTTACACATATCAATTAATTACAATCAATATATAAATTGATATATACACCAACAATATGTATTGATCTTACAATGGTGTACATATCAATTTGTATTGATATAATAATTGATATATTGATCAATAATAAAATTGATATTTCTATGGTTTATAAATCATATCATACTTAATTTTAAGGCTTTCTATTATATCACATTTAATTTTATATATGTATCCTACGTATTGATTGTTAGTATACATATATCAACTAATATTGATTGATACATATTGTTCAACATCAATTGATATGTACACAAATAATCAATACATATAAAATTTTATGTCTTGATTGCATTGAGGTGTACACATCAATTGGTATTTCTAGAGTTTAGGGTCAACCCACAATACTTTGTCCCACTTTTTGGCCAAGTTGGACATTAATATCAACATTTTTATACAAAATTTCACTTTATGAAACCTACAGAAACTAAACCATTAATAATTTGGAGATGATGCAAATTAATGACTTATGAGGATTTTTTGGGTAGATTCTAAATATATATATATATATTTTTTAATTAAGAAATAAATTATGATTTTTTTTACATAACTTTCAATAACTTATTTTTTATAGTAAACATCATTTTTTTAAATTGACATTTATGTTGCTGCACATAATTTTTTTATTGAAATGATAATATTATAATTTTTAAAATATAGATTTTAATATATATATTATAGGTAAGATTAGATTTATACTAAACTGTGAAAAAGGAGTACATTGTAGTATGGATGTCATAATGGCATATAGTTCGAACCAAACACTATCCCCCAAACCAAATAGAACCCACAAAAAAACCCCATCATACCATGGAGGCCACGCAGGGTCGAGGAAAAATGTATGACACTGAACCAAGCTAACCTTTACTAATTGTTACATTTACTTATAACAAAAATTGATAAAGCCGAGACACCAGAAATAAAATGCCATTACCTATTGCCCCACAAATTGTTTTGGACAAAGACCCTGAAGTCAAACCACCATGAAGCATTGTTTTCAGCCACAAGATGAAACTTCTGCCTTAGGTAATCAGCCCCCACCGACGCAAGCCTCTAGTGTTCAATTAGCTCGAGCCCTTGGATATCTAGAAGAAAGGGATAAAGCTTCACAGTTTCCCCATACACCTCTAACTGCCCCAAATCTCGTAGACAAGGTATATCGACCCCAAGCCTAGTTGTAGCCAAAGCCTCCTCCAAACCTAGTAGCAAATCCTTTTTGAACAGCCACTGCATAATGACTTTGATTTCTTGCTTCGAGACGTCCACATCCAACAACCTAGACAACACTCGGGAGGAGATGTTTGTGTCCAACCTATAACCATTGCTACCCTCCATGAAACTTTTTCCAACAATGAATTTTACCACCGCGAACATGAGGAAGTCCAAGTGACGGATGATACATTGCAACCTCAACATCCTCACAAGGCCCCTAAAGGCCATTTGCCACTTATTGCTCCATAATTGCATTGGAGTGTCCATACCACCACAAACCACTCACTGAAACTTGGATAATGAACATCACCATGGGGAATGAAACCAAGTTTGCTAAATTTAATCCACACAAGAGTAGTGAGTCCCAAGGTGTATTTCATAACGCCAACTCGCAACATGCCCATAGCCTATGAAAGATCAAATCGCCATTATTATGTGAGAGCCTCAATGTTTGGAGGCAATTACTTCCTAATTCACAAAGCTTCATGCATGTAAACCATTCCCTTGACAAGAAAATGACACTTAAAACCATAATTGCAAGTTTATTGTCACCAGACTTCCAAGAGGCCCCACCATACCATCACCCCGAGCCATTATCCCATAGTGCTAGGAGAATGTCTATGTGGTAGCATGCCACAAAGAGATCCACAGTGTCGATTACTAACTATCCACAACTTCATTTGTGGAGAATTACTCACTCAACCACCCACTTTTCTTTCTCAAACAGAAACACCTGTGACAAAAACCTCTTTCATTGTTACCCCATTTGCTCCTAGGTTAGAAAGAGCATCCGCTTCCTAGTTCCCTTCACGATATATGTGATTGAAAGTGTATTTCTTAAAGCTCTTCAGCAAAAGCATAATAAATCCACACACCATAACTCAAACTCAAAGGTTATGTCTAAAAGACTTGCAACTCAGTTTCTCAACAAAGTGAACCAAGTCGGGGAATCGAGAAGTTATGAAAATTTATTACTCTGCAACAAGGTTATAAAACTCAGAGGACTAGTGACTAAGCTTGTTTTTCTCCCTTATTTTGAGTCTATCATCTCTCCAACTGTAACATTTTACATGAATTATTAATGAAATTTGATCAATGATCTTTCATTAATCTTCTTTGTCATTAATATTATGCATTGATGTATGTTTTAATTTTGGCTCTGGTTTAATGAACCAGTTAAAGTACCTTGATTAAAGCATGAATTCATATAAATGTTTAGTGGATTTTCTAAGTATTCATGGAGATTGAGTATTGATGTGTGAATTGCAATTCAATTTCACTAAGATTATGGATGCCTAGAATTAAAATCACCTTAAAAGTTCATATTTTAATTGTGTTAAAAGTAAAACTTGAGCATGTACTCAGCAATTCATCACTCAACTCAATGCTTATTAGATTAATAACATATTAACAATAATATTAGTAGCATATACAACAATGAACATCAGTAATCGTTTAAAGTGTATCTAGAAGTTGAAACCACTACCAGAATTTTTCTTCAAATGATATAATAAATAATACAGATAATTGAACATCAACACATTACTGAAGTTTGAATTGAGCTTTTAAATTTATTATCACATGAAGGAATACATAGAGGCATTGGAAATTCAAAA
This sequence comes from Sequoia sempervirens, assembly GCA_007258455.2. NCBI lineage: Eukaryota > Viridiplantae > Streptophyta > Pinopsida > Cupressales > Cupressaceae > Sequoia > Sequoia sempervirens. Next base: position 14,850 of record VDFB02185917.1, read on the forward strand.
TCTTACTCAAAGACAACTCTGCATAGAGCTGAGTTGGAACTTGGAAACTCATATTATCAA
>VDFB02185918.1:0-12513 GCA_007258455.2 Sequoia sempervirens
CCCTCTACCCTCTATCTCTCTCCCACTCCCTTCGTCTCTCTCTCTCTCACTGAATCCCCCTATCTCTCTTCCCTCTACCTATTGGTTGTTTTTACTATAACCAGGTTGGTCTTCTAATTTACCTATGGAATTGCCAATTCCAATCAAGGGCAGATCGAAGGACTTGGACCAACTGACAAGGATTTGAAAGACCTCCTACACTTTGAGCTCTGCAAGACCCGGGAGGGTGATCCCTTAATGCGTTTACAACCTCTGTACCATTATCGTAAACAATTTTAACAACAAATAATCTCATTTAATACCTCATCATAATAGCATAATACTGAATAGAATTGGTTGTTGATTAGTAATATCAACTATTTGGAGCAAGAGATAACTACAACACATTCCACAATGTAAAATAGTCATTGATTTGCAATTTGTAGCAAGTGCTAGGTAAAGAGAAACAAAATACTGAACCATACAAATTAATACAACTTACATTAGTGCCATACATCCATTGAGGGAGTCAAATTCATAAACATCTAAGGGTTTATGACAAATTTAACACATAACATATAAGATCTTTGAGAACATTGCTTTACAATTTCATCAACATGTATTGTAACCCAATACTACTTATCAAATCCTTATACAAAACATATCCACCTACAATCCCATTCAAACATTTTAATTAATTCCTTGAATTAAAGCCAAAATATAAATCATACACACCACAAGAGTGAGATGAACGAGACAACCCTTGATTATCTTATTAAAAATTCAAATATGCATGTACAATGGAGAGACATGAGTTTCAATTAATCATTTCAATTCAAATGCCAGTACTATCATAAAACATCAAATCCCCATGAATTCAAAACCTACTACAAAATGAATCAAAACCTAAATTGCATTTTCCTTAAAACCATCAAACTTTGCAATTTGCTCTGCAACTCTTCCTAGAATTAACCAAAAAATATCTAAATTGCTAACCCATACTTCTAGCGTTGAAATCCTTCTTATATAAAATGAAAGAGCAAACAAGCATCAGGCCAGAAAGTACCTCTCATTTCACATACTTTTCTTCACAAAACTCTTGAGGACAACAACTATACCTTCTTTATTTGTCATCTTATGCCCTATTCATGCATCCTACAATTACAAAAGTATCCATGGGGTCTCTTACACAAGCTATAGTAATCACAAAAAGTGTAAGAGTCCCTTTATATTATGTTTGGACTACAAAACCCTCAAAAATAGGGTAACTGAGTTGTATGCAAAGAAATGAAGCTTTCTAACTCAAATCAACGCCTTAGGCCCTCAAATCAAATTCAAATAAAAGATAACACATATCTTCACAACCTGGAATTGATTTCACATCAAAATATGGCTACATGTGACCGTACAGTGCTGCATAATAGAAAAAAATATAGAAATTTTGAAGAAAAACATAGATTTTCGAATGTCAAGAGCCTGTATTTTAAATCCTTAACCATCAACAACCATTACAATGATCACTTTATTCCTTTTAAAGGCCTTTATACATCAACCACTAAACAACTACCTCTACAACTTAATTTTTAATCTTTTATGATCACATGAAACAAAAAACACACTAATTTCAAGGTTGTTAACATCACTATTGAAATGTTTTAATTGTTTGACCTTTCAAACATTAAAAAGTACATCATTAAATTAATTATGTAATGGCATAAAAATAAAATCCATCATGAATTAATTATGTAACCACATAAGTCAAATATAATTCTATCAATAAATTAATATCAAATAGATAATATAATTGCATAACTCATACATTTCAATGTCATTGATCTTCTTCTTCATCCAAATCTTTGTCTGTATCATCCGATCTAGATTTGACATTGTAAGGATTGGTCATATCATCATCGTCGTCATCAATATCAGTTTTGATAATTTCATCATCCACATGGATATCATCTTCATGAACATTAACTCCTACATCATCATGATCTAGTTCCTCCTCTTTGACATCTTCGTCAGGGACATCATCAACTAACTATTGATCCTGATCACCAGCTACATCATCTTCTAGTTTTTCGGTATCTTCTACTTCCACTACATTATACTTTACCAAACTTCCTCTTGGATCATGTCTAACAACAATGACCAACCAGGTTTACCTGGAACCTTTGAGTAAAATACCTGCTCACATTGGCTTGGAAGAACATAGGGCTCATTTCCAGCTCGCTCGATCAACCTTGTATTAACCATGGTAAATCCATTATCATGTTCAATAACAATTCTCTCAAGATCATTTCATTCAATCATAGCCTGTACCATAGGGCGACAAACATAATTAATTTGAAGGACTTAAAGTCACACTCAAGTATATCATCCAAAATCCTATAGTATCAATTTTCGGAGACTTCTGGATGTATGTCGCTTCTAGATGAAACATTAGTCACCTGAAAGACTGCAGTTATATCATAATCACAAGTTTTCTTCATGTCATCCAACATTTTGATTCAAAATTTATGACCATTGCACCACATAGCCTTGTGGTGTTTCACCTACAATATGTCAAACATGTAAAAATTACTGCAATATCGTCAGCTGATAAACATATTTATTCTTGGCCGAATGTATTCAAAGACAACAATCTCAACATATATATACATCAATATAATTGAAAATAATTAAATAATATGCGTGATTAATATATTTATACGTACCTATTTATATCTTAAACCATATGCTAAATCAATTTCCCTTTGTGTAACATTGGAATCTCCATTACGATGAGCTTCTTTAACCAATGAAGCCACACCTTCCCATGTTAATGCGCTACCAGATTGTTGACATCGTTCAATCCATACCGTCATCCAATCAAGATTGTTTGTGATATACAAATGTAGTGCATCCCACTCTTGACCAACTGTATCAAAAAAAATTGAAATTCACAAACGACGTATAATTAGTTAAATACCACAGTATACGACCTTAATTTATAATTGATGTATATTGAAGATTAAAAATTAAATAAGTAAAATATACATAAAAAACCATATGTAAAATGTATTCCAATTAATCTCCATGACCATCTTATAATTAGTTCTCACTTTCCTCAATCTACCTTTCCCTATAAGGTACTCCCCTTCAAATTTGTTAATGGAGTTGGGATCCCAAATGCAATCTACATGGATCTTTGTTGCAAACTTAGGAAGATATTCAGTAATGTACACCATGGTTTGGTATACCATATATCCCCCCACCATAGAACCCTTAGGATGTGCTCTTTGTCTAACCAAAGCCTTCAAAAATTTCAAGTGCCTCTCACCCATCCACATTGACCTTATGTGTTCAGGTCCACACAATTAAATCTCCTCAACTTGGTGTATGAGGTAGTGTTCTTGTGCATTGAAAAATGTCGAAGGTAGACACTTTTGCATTTCACACATTAGATGAGGAATTTTTCTCTTCCAATAATTTATATCTTCTTTATGGATTTCTTTAGATGACAACCATCTATAAGGATTCAAGAAAATATATTAACGATATTTAACAAAAATATACAGTATATAACATAACACGTAAATAAAATGGCAATTATAAGATGTATACAACGAATTGAACAAATATTGCTACTTACCTCATGTATTTTCTAAGATCATATATAACTTGCTTGACATTGTTGTGAAAGTTGTCTGGGAGAGATAGAGGTAGAATGTACTACAACAATTATAAAATGATCTTTTTCATTATTTTTCCAAAAGTAGTAAACACAATAAACTAAAAAGTATATGCATTATACAAGTGTATATAATATAACAAAATAATTACCTTAATGAAGGTATGCCAATCATGTGTTTTCATTCCTGACCCAAATTCACCTTTCTTTATTATTATAATGTTTATGTTCGCAACAACTCGTGGAAGTCAAATTTTTCTATATGACTTATTTTATAGCATCAAGTTGTTGCTCTATTAATAACCAAGGAAGGGCACTTATATTAATTTGGTCTCCATCACTATTTAATTGAATGACATTTTTTCCAGATGATTGGCTTCCCCTGAATGCCACGTACTTGACAATTTTTTCTTGTCATGCCTTCCATCCAATATTTTCCATAACATTTCGCTATATTCTTTCCAATATGGATTGTATCAACAAATGCACAATTTGTAGCTGCTCATAGTAGGCAACTCATCAAATTGTCTCGATAAATTTTCGGCCCCTCAGAAGCCGGGCCACTAATGCCTCTGACGACCTTCATGAAGTATATAGTTAAAATAAATTAACAACGACAATCATTGTCAATTACAACATGAGTAAACACAACACAATATAAAAAATATAAATTCAAACATATCATATATGATAGATAAACAATTTGATCCGATGTATAACCTTGACAATTAATTTTATTATATTCCAACTTCCATAGGTGAGGTGACATTCTTCGTGGTTTTGATGTAGTCTCCTCTTTCCCATTGAAAAGATGTTTTTCAATAGTTCGATACTTATGATTTCTATGGAGGAAGTGCCTATACTCATCAAACACCTGCTTTCCTAAACTTGTTGAACGACGAGATTTCATCTTTTGACCACAAATTGGACATGCAAATTTTTCCTTTGTTTGAAGACTTGCAAGATGATATATAATTGGATTAAATATGTCAATTTTTATAATTATATATAATGAATAGATTATTTTAAAAACATTCATGATATCTACTTCATCAAATTAAATATTGTTAAAGTGCAGTCGAACGTTATAACATACCACAAAAAATGTGTTAGCCCTGGGGCATCATGAATTGTCCATACAAGCATTGCATGGAATTGAAATTGTCTTTGTCCTATTGGTCTAGAGATGTCATACATAGTGACGCCATTCCATAACTTTAGTAACTCGTCGATAAGAGGTTTGATATATACATTCATATCTTTAACTTGGTACTTACCTAGTTGAATGAACATAAACATTACATAATTATTATAACCATTTTACTGCAATATATATAAATTAATGTACATGACTATTGAATGAAAAAAATATAAGTCATTATGCAACAAATAAGACAAATGAGATGCTACTACGTTAAAGAAAATTGATGTAAACAAATACCTGGAACAATCATTGATAACATTATGTGCTCCCTCTTTATTGACATCCATGAAGGAGTGTTATTGTTGATAACAAAAATAGACCACACTGAGTAAATAGATCTCAGCTCTCCAAATAGATTGAAACCATTCGCCTCCCCAATGAAAGCTCCCAGATTATGAGGTTCTTTCAAAGTGTAACATTTTCCTCCATGTCCCTAAATGTAGAACTATCCATAGCCATTCTAAGAATTTAATCTCCACTTCTATTATGTGCATGGTAATCCATAAATTGTGGTAAGGTTTTGCACCTAAATAATCATTGCATACATGGAATAATGGGATTATAACAAAGAACCTTGTGAGGCACTTTTTTGTTAGTTGATCCTGCTCGACATCTACCGATATGATATTTCGTGCATTCTGCTACAAATTCTCTTGTTTATGATATATAATATGATCATTGGGACATGCATCTATTAAGCTGATACTCCATTCGACATATATTTCTATAATGGCGTGATAAATTCCCGGTAATATGAGCGAAAGTAAAAATATTTGATGGTGGTAAATGTACCACCAATAAATTTACAACAAAAAATAATTTGTTAATATAAAGAATATTAATGGTACATATTTCATCTTTTATTTACTAGTGATGAACTAACAACAATTAAAATAGATGAAAAAAGATGACATATATGATATACCTTAACATTTGTGAGATTGCTATGTTTGATAAACCATTCATAACCTTCAAGTTCAACAACAACAATACAACAGAGAGAAGATTTGTTTGGGAGCCTTCATAAAGGGGCTCGTATGCCTTCTCAAGTACAGGTAAATCATGAACATCATCAATGTCATCTCAATCATCATGATCATCTCTACCACTAAATTTGTCATGGATGAATGCATTTGTACCATCATCTTCAACTGTGTTTTCTAGTGCATGATCATCTTCTTCCATAGGATCATTAACCTCAACTTCGATATTCACAGCTCTATGTTTGTTTGCTTGCAAAACCACATTCTTTGGGCCGTGATAATCCATATGATCTTCCCTAGGGCACCCCATCTTTATAATAATGATAGACACAAATAAACCATGATCATGATCAAGTGATTATATATATATATATATAAAATGTTAAAATGATATAAACATTTACAAATTCAATCAATATAAACATATAATGAACAACTTACCAATGGATGATAATCATGCCCCCCTTCAACGTGACCATGCTACCTACAATTTTTCTCAGCTATTGTGATTAAAAGTCATCTCGTCTTTAAGCCCTTGCAATTATTGCAAGGACAATAACATTTCCCATCACCCTTTCTTTTCAATCTAGCCCACAATCTATCAAGTGTCTCTTCATTTTGTTCTGGACTAATATTATTTGACATGGTTTTTCTTTACAAAGCTTGACTATTTAGATCTTCAAAAAATATCAAACTCACACTCCATTAATTTTTATTCATAGACATGTAACAAAATCTAATAATTCTGATATTTTACACCAAAAAAATTTGGCATGCAACCACCCCTGCAAAAGAGAAGATAGTCTAAAGTTAATGACTCCAAAAAACACTTTAAAATGTTAATTCCAAAACTTATTAAATTCTAATTTTACTATGATTTCCAACCATTATGACTCCTAAAATCATAATATTGAACTTGATCACAAACTTCCTACAACGATGGAGTTAGCGAGCTAGTAAGAGCAAGTGACCCATTCCTAAGGAGCATCAAGTCATAATCATCATTGCTAATGTCAATACAGATTTATCCTTTTAGTTAAAGATGCAATGTGTCACTTCTTATGACAAGCTTATCCCTAGGGCCCTCAACATTGAGAGAGCCCTAATTGCACAAGGAAGCACAAACTAGTAGAATTTGGAAAATAAATGACTAGGTGACTACAAATTTTACTCACAACAACTAAAAATGAATAAATTCTGCTCATTTTTTGTAACTTAGCTATAAATGAGTAAATAAATTACTAGTTTGGTCGTTGATTAAAAATTATTTAGTCACACAAATAAAATGACTAAATAGGTTAGTCATTTATTTAGTCAAATAACCATTTGGAATAAATCAAGAATATAGTCACTAAAATACTCTAAAACTTTTAATAAATATACCATAAAACTTTTGTCAAAATCTTATTTTCGCATGTGAATTCAATTTAATGGAGTGCTTCATTTTAATAAACATACCTAAACCTCTCATCAAAACATTTTCAAGCATAGACCACCAAAATGGAGAAGTGTTTCCATAAAGAATGACAAAGAACAATGAGGAGATGTGCGTGAAAGGAGGCATATGATTCATTGTTGCTTATCTCATTCCTACTCTGCTCAACAAATCTTACATTGTTCCTGCTACTATTTGCAATCTAGGTATTTACTTGACATATATTTTCATAATCTCAAATTCCTTCAGAGTATTTTGAAGTATCAATGTATCCTATATAGGGTTTAGAATGATTTATTTTAATTAAAAAATAAATAAATGATGTATCTCGTGAATTAGATAACGCGGGCATTCCTAAACCGTCCCCAGTCATCCATTCACGCACTTAAATTTCACACCTGGACTTTAAATATCCTCAACTTTCAAAACCCTTGAGTTCCATAACTAATCTTCTCAATCTCTTCGAAGAACAAGAACGAACTAGGACTCGCGAGAAGCATGCATATAAAGCAAGTCCTTCATACCCAAATTTTCATTGTTCCAAAACCACCACCACAACCTTGCTTAAAAATGTTATTCCATAAGCAATAATAGCATAGTTTTAAAATCATAGTTTCCAAATGGATTGACCATTAAGGTCACCACTTTCATGAAGAGACAATGATATTTTTGTCTTCAAACTCAAGGCATTATGCAAGATAACATTGTGAATTGTTTTTTGTGTATGATTTGATTTTCTTGCATATTTACTACTTTGCTAACTTCTTTTAAGACTGGGTATTGCACCCTCAGCTACAATCTCAAACAACTCACTCACTATCACTTGAAGATTCCTTTCATGAGCATCCTTCTATAAAATCAAACTATTCCCTATAGACTGCCTACTTACTACAGGTGACTCATTGTTTCATGGTATTGTAGATCTTAAGATCCTTCAACCTTATTAACACTACTTCATAGTCCACAAGGTATTATTCCCTATTCTCCCATCTTTGGTGAGTCTCAAAACACTACTCAAACATGCAATCCACTACCTCCATTATACAATATTAATGGCTAAGAAGAAACATTGAACCTATGATTACCATTACATTTATTTAATAAATATTCCCCATTGTATTTGCCTTGTCTAACACTCACTAAAAGTATTTGAAAACCCCTAAGGTTAGCAAGTTGTAAGGAAACTCACTGTTAAAATCTCCACTTTACTATGCAAGATTTGAGCTTTATTATCTTGTCACTGCTCAGCCTCTTTTTGACTCTCACATCTCAAGTGATTGTCATTCTTCTTACCGTAGATTACATTTACAAATGTCACTATACACAAAGGTGCTTTTGTTATTACTACCACCCTAGACTGGTACTTTGTTATTAGCTGGCAATGTTCCGCTAATCTTCTAGTACGTAATCTCACTAATCCAATTAGAGTTATTGTTTATGTTTCTACGGAGGCCTAGGGTTTGTACCCTAATCATGCTCTTACCAATGCTTCTATTGGTATTAAAAAACAACCTTAAATCTTGGGTCAGAAAATTAGTTGTCTTGACAAAGTTGTGGTATGATCTTGAATTGTATCCTAGAGTGTGTGGGAAGCTTGTGTTTGATTATTAAGGTATGTAAACCTGATCAGGGAAATGTATCCTATATAGCATGGGTCTTGCTTTAATAATTTCCATAATGGTTATTAGTAGATCACATTATTATAGTTTGCGGTAACCCAAGATTGCATTCAAGTATGTAACAAACTTGGTTTGTAGTTTAAGCTATACACTTTTAAGTAACATTCATAAGGTTTAGAAAATATCGATCACTCTCTAGAATAGCCCATTAAACATGGGTTGTGCTTGAATGCACTATATAATTGATATAACACAACCACTCTACATATCAACCAGAGTTATAGGCTCTTTATTGCAACAAGAGGTAATCACTCTTCGATCATGGTATAATTACATCCTAACCTATTAAACTTGAGACAACCTGAATGCACCCAATGGTGATTGAAACCTACATTATACAACCTGAATTAACTACATTATATGAGTGCCTCCATTTCTATCACAACATAGCCACATTAAACTTGGGTCACACATGAATGCATCCTGTATTTGTTATAGAAAAACTATGCCACATGACCAATAGAGTTATGGATCACATAATTACAGTCACAAGAATATGTTCATTGGTTGTGATCTTATGGTGATTCCACACAACAAAATCTAGACATGAAATTCTCAAAACCCTAAACCTCTAAAAATGAAATCTGATGAGATGTTGCTTTAAAATATGATTTTCAAACTTGGAACTATAAATTTGACTTCACAACTGAATTTTGCAAAAAGACAATGACTACACTCAACCTGGCAAATCTTCTTGAATTTTTTTTATTTTTCCCAAGAAAACCATCCTTAGTTCTCCACAAACTGTCTCAAGTAGAGCAAAACACTGTCGCAATAAATCAACGAACTCACTTTTCTTTATGTCGGCTACAATTTGATTTTTTTCTTATTTTTCATGTTTGTCGAAATTTCGACGAAACTAATAGTCGACATTTCGACGTAACCCAGGTTCGTCAAAATTTTGACGAACGTCGGGGATAATTTTTTTAAAAATTGAAAATTACACATCAAATTTTACAAGCACCCGACGATACATCAAATTATACATATTTTGTTGAACATTTTTGTCGAATTTTGCAGTCAAATGAGTTTGTGGATGAGATCCTTTGTTCAAATGTTCCATCCCTGATATGAAATATTACTAAGGGTGATGCCTTCTTAGCTCTTGATCTTGTCTTATGGACACGTGGTATGATCTTGACTAATTTCTATTGGAAACTTACAACCAATTAAAGACAATTTCCACATAACCCATAAAGAAATCTACGCATCTAAGTATTCAGAATCTACATGCAAGAGAATAGACAACATTCCCATGAAAATATGACACAAGATATACCCTGGGAAAATCCTCAAGAGGGAAAAAACTCAACCTCCAAAAGCATCCATCTTTCATGTATTATTCAGCAATAAAGATTACAATACATCTTTTGAGTCTCCATGAACACCATTGAAGCAACAAGCTCTCTCCAAGCAATCCATGCGAACAAGAATGAAACCACACATCTTGTGCCATGCTTCAAACCCTCACAAATGCTAACCAGAGCTAACATGCAAAATTGCATCTCACAATAACTACCTTTGTGGTTGCTTTTATAGAAGCAAGCTCCCAAAATACCACTAAGTGGTATTACACAAAACCATGTGACTAAAACCATGAGATTACAAACCATGTCCCCTCATTTAATATTGGGTACTTTATTTATTTATTTATTTTCCCCAATATTAAATAATTATATTTTAGCAACTTCACTTATGTCCCAATGTTACATGCAACATTAAGTGGCCCCAAGAGTAATTACATTAAATATATTATGCAATGTGTACAACACACCTTTTTCCTAACATTCTCCCACTTGTTGTATACATTGCATTTATAAGGGGAACAAGCAACCTCAAAATATGAATCAAATAAACAATCCATATAGCCACATATACCATCATGGAATCAAAGTTCTCTATGTGCTCCATCAAGATACATGTAACAAGAATCAAAGTGACCACCATCCCAAGCATGAATGCTCTCATCCTCCATCATGCCAATGCACAAAGATAAGAATTCATCCAATAGAGAAGCCACTCAATCTGTCACAACGAAGCATAAGTCCTACTCAACTGATATCCCAAACACAAACACTCAATCCAAAGGTATCAATATGCACTAGTAGCTGTCAAGATAAACAAACCCAAAGCTGAAATAACACCCACAACAAGTGCCAATACATCCAACTATCCATACCTCCAAGGTATACAAAACATAGTAAATTCATGCCATATACATATACACCCATAAACTGCAATCATAAACTCCATGTGCAAAACTTGTCAAAGAATGACATACACATCCAAGAGCTCCCACTGCATGGGTAATGCAAATCTGAAAAAAGATCAAGGCATACCAAGTCTACCAATAGCATCATATAGAAAGTGTAAACTACATCATGTAGTAACAAGGAATCACCCACAATGATATGCAAACCTGTATATCAATAACCTGTAAGAAAAATATCCTACATACACCTCTAAAAGCGAACTGTGTCAAGTATGATCTCCACAACACCCCAAAAGAAAATCCATAACAACACCCAATCGTTCAATCTCCAAGATCAAACATAAAATATGTATCATGTAATCAACATGGATGTAAGCCTCTCATAACCAAAGAAGATCAAACTAAATCCATTCCCAATGAAGTAAATAAGCCCAATACATCTCCTAAATCAACACCAATGAATGTAATCACAATGCATAAGGAGATAAACATGCCAACACTCCTCAAATGAACCCTCCAAAACCATATATCCATAGCTCAATATTCTTCTGCATGAGAAGATAAAGCATAAATATAAAACATTTGAAAGTAACAATTAGAAATACCTCTCAAGTGAAACTACCGAGTAGATCAAGAGTGAGGAATGAGAATGCTCCTCCAAGACATCCAAGTCATCATGACTCATCCAAGAACACTCTCCTCATAGGTCCATGTTGAACTCATGTCCAACCAAGGTGTAGGCTCCTCAAACTTCCTGCTGAAAACTCATCAAGAGTAACCATCTCAACACATGTCTCTAAACATAAGAGAACTCAAGCCTCACCTATGTCTCCAAGTATCAATGAGTACTTGCAACCAACCAATCCATGCCAACCTCCAAATGACACAGAGCACCATCATGAAGTAATCAAGCAAATGATAGATGTACCCAATACCAAGAGATCCACACAAGATCAATGCCAAAACTCCAATCATGAATCAGGAACATAAACATGAAAACATGATCTAACCATCTCCTCCTAGGAGGTCACATGCACCATAACATATATACACATCCTGTTCTTAAGAGAACAAGTACCATGCCAAACTATAAACGCGTATCAAGAGTAAACCATGACATAATAGAAAAACACTCTAAACCAAGAAACCATATCCCCAATCACATGAAGATAACCATACCGAATGATGCATCCATGTCACTGCCAACAAATCCCACTGAACTGTGATACCGAGTCACACATGGCATCATGACAACCATCCTCTCCATGAAGATCATCTAGGTCTACACACACAACTGAAATGTTAATAACATAAAAAATAGAACCAAAATCTCTAAGCCAAGAAGATA
>VDFB02185919.1:0-10325 GCA_007258455.2 Sequoia sempervirens
TTCTTTTGGAGGTTTGGTTGAGTCAGTGAAATATTCAGAAGTTTTTAGTGGCTCCTTATCTTTTTTTCATCTCTTGTACTGGTCTAGGAGCACCTTGGCATAATTAGGCCTCTATGAAGCAATGTTTTGAAATTTGATTCAATTTTATTGTTCCTACTTTGTAAATCATGTTATTAGAGTCATGTTTCATATATTTGAGGTCATTTGGTGTTTATTAAGTCCAAAAATGCAAAAATGAAAATAATTTAAAAAGTTGTCAACTTAATCAAAAAGGCAATATTAAGAGATAAAGACAGTTCATGGTAATGGTATTGGTAACAATTGTTTGTTTGTAGGTGTAGGTAAAGGAAAGCATTCAAGTTTTGATCAAAGAATAGGTAAAGGGCAGACATCAAGTCTGATGGTAGAGATAAAGACAAATAAATGTGCAAACAATGTCAAGAATGTTAAAGGTGTTGAGCATATTACAAGTTCATAGTGTATGAACTAGTGGAGAGGATTTGCAAGGAATAGGAATATATATGAAGCTTGGAGAAATTGGGATCAGATGCAACTCATGTGGCATGAGTTTTTTCCTATGGGGGTGTATGGTGCAGGAGCACCTACACCTTATTGGCAAAATTTTATCTCTTGAAGGTTGATAAGAAGAGTCATAGGTGAGTCTAGGGGTTTGTTTAGTTTACTTATGTTAAATAAGGTCTAAAATTACCATTTTCAATGTAACTAGGGTGGTTTTCAAGTCATTTGTATTTGGGGTCAAAAAGTTGCACCAAAAATTAAAAAATGTTGATTAAACAAAAAGTTGTTAAAATGTTGTTTTAGGGAATATGAAGAGTTTAGGATTTTAAAAAGAAGTTAGGAATTTTTGTTGGTTAATTTTGGAGGGAACAAGTTTATATAGCCTCTTGAAGGCTCGAACAATGTTTTTGAAAAAATATTGAAGGATTCCAAATCAATAAACAACGTTTTCCTACTACAAATCTGTTATTTATGTACTTTGTTGCTTTTGTACGAACCCGTACAGGGTTACAATCATTTGAATTTATTAGGATTATTTTGTGGCATGAATTAGTTTTCTTTTAAATCCATTTTGAGAGTCTAACTTCAAATTTTGTGGGAGATTTATTTACTTTTCTGGAACTTCCTGTGACAGACCAGTGAAGGCACTGTTTGAAGGTTAGATGATGTAATTGGCCATTCCATCTACTATCCCAGTTTGTGTCTCGATGGAATGGCATGATATAATGGTAGAGTAGGTATTTCTATGTTTTAGAGTGGAAGTGAATCAAATTGTAAGTTGTGGAATTTTACTCTAAGGTATAATTTTGTGTTTTCCATGTTGTTTTGAGGGTATTAATGTGGGGTTTTGTCATAATATTGATGAATCTGTCAATGGGATGGTTTTGTGACCATGTGCAGAGTATTTGAAGAATTTTGAATGCTTTGATTGAGTTTGGAAAGCCCGGGTATTGTGAGATTGAATAAACCCTAGAGTTTGTAAGGAGAATGAGGGTTTTATGGTACAACGTCGTAGAGGACTTGGATCCATGTTTTGGCCAGTGAATTTAGATTTTTGTAACATGATTTGTGACATTGGCTAAAATTGACCAAAATATAGCATGCAACACCTCGATGGGAACAAACAGAGTCTAAATCACTGTACTTGCAACAAAATTTCTAAATGTGGGGCAAAAATCACTTATAGTCATTGTCCCTTGGTTGATTTTCCCTTTCTGAGTGCCCTCACCTCTCGCTCTGGCTTTCCTCCTGCCAAATGGTTCCTAGTCTTCCTCCTCAACTCAATGGCCTTGCAACACTTGTCCAGTGAAGTCTCACAATTCTCCACTAAGGGGCTTGATGCAATGGTTCTTGATGCAACTCTCCTATTAGGGTCTCGGTGTAGTATGCTATGTCGTGCTCTTACGCGCGCGGGGCCAAAATTCAAAATATATAGTTTATATATATGATATGTCAATATATAGTTTATATAAAAAATATATATGCTATGTCAACATATAGTTTATTTTATTTTCTACAAAATATAATTTTTGTATGGTGGCTTGTTGAGCTTATATAGTTGGTTTTCTCTTTCTTTATAATTTTTGATGATTTATTTCCTATGACATGATTGAATATTATCTACAGTCCTAATGATTGTTAAAAAGGCTTATGATATGTGATATTTAATCATGATGGATGTCTAAGAATCAGTGATTGAAATACTACTTGACTAAAGATTGAGCTATCTGATATTTTGTCATTTAAACATCGTGGAAGAAATGATTGCAAGCAATGTCTTATTAATGTAGCCTACAAGGTTTCTTTTCCTAGTTTTTTTTGGTCCTATTCTTTTTATGACTTATTTTTTTACATTGGTCTATTACAGTAATGGGGAGCATATCTAGTGAATCGATTCTTTTAGTCTCTTTGATTCTTATCCTTGTGCATAATGAGTTTTCTTCTATCCTATGATTCATCGATTGTTGGTTTAAAACACTCATTACAACTAACATGGATATGAATTGATGTGGGTGTGAGAAGGGATTGTTGAATAGCAGAATGGTTTAGGAAAATTCTTAATCCAAATTTCAGTCATTTCGTCATGAAATGTGTTAAGACTTTAAAATTAATATATCCAATCTAGTTACGACACACTAAAGCATGCCAAAGGCAC
Organism: Sequoia sempervirens; assembly: GCA_007258455.2. Taxonomy (NCBI): domain Eukaryota; kingdom Viridiplantae; phylum Streptophyta; class Pinopsida; order Cupressales; family Cupressaceae; genus Sequoia; species Sequoia sempervirens. The sequence continues at coordinate 2,675 of VDFB02185919.1, forward strand.
TTCGGAGATATGCTATGACATAAAGAAGATTGTTAAGATGATGTCAATTCTTGATCCATTAGGGTAGGAAAACATAGATGCATTGGTACAAAAGGTTCCATTCAACTTGGAGGAAATGGATAATTACCTAAGGGGCTAATGTGAGATTGGACCAAGTTTATATTATGATACAAATAGCTTGGGAAAAGGGATGATGAAATGGTTAAGTATGGGAAATTGTAGATATAAATATAACACCAAGGGAAGAACACTAGAACTAATTTTAGCACTATGGATTAATCCAAGACTCAAAATTCCACTCAGACGCATCCCTTACCTCTTAAATTAATTCCATAGGTGGGTTTATCCTCCATTACAGTGCCATTGGTTAGCTTAGCATGTTTTTACTTTTCCAATAGGTGTTAGGGGTTAATTTGACTTGGTTTTAGCATTAGAGTGACAAACCTTGTGGTTTAGGTTCCATAAACAAAATATACTCATTTTTTTAGCTTCCTATTATCATCTTTATATTCAATGAGATTTTTGAAGATCATCTAAATATTCATTGCTAATGAAAATGAACAAACTGATGTGTAATACATCCAAGGTGAGGCTTAGAGAGCCTCATCTTTTGAAACCATTAACCAAATAAATGTTAAGAAAAATATATGAAAGAGATGAAGAATAAGGCAACTAGTATTATTATTAGGAAGGAAAGATGTTTTGATATAGCATGACCTCATGTTTGAGTCTCAAAACCCTCCCATATTGTCAACGCATGTATCTAGGCTAACCATGTCAATTTTCACTCCATACAAGCACAAATTAAAAAAAAATCAATGTTGGCCCCATTCACATGTCACTATGCGGGGTCAACATGAGGAAATGTTATTTTTTTGGGAATGAAATAACCAAAGATATGATCAAATAATATCTAATCATAAATAGTCATAGATTAATTAGGATTTGATCATATGGAAATTTCTAGGAGAGCTACAATAGTTGTAACATCATGAATTAACAACATTAAAAAGTACATCATGAATTAATTACGTAATGGCATAAAAATTAAAAACATCATGAATTAATTATGTAACCATATAAGTCAAATACAATTCTATCAAGAAATCAATATCAAATAGATAATATGATTGCATAACTCATACATTTCAATGTCATTGATCTTCTTCTTCATCCAACTCTTTATCTCGTATCATCCAACCAGATCTATTATCAGGGGTGATTGGTCATATCATCATCATCGTCATCGATATCAGTTACGATAATGTCATCATCCACACGGATATCATCTTCACGAACATTAACTCCTACATCATCATGATCTAGTTCCTCCTCTTCGACATCTTCGTCAGGGACATCATCAACTAACTGTTGATCCTGATCATCATCTACATCATCTTCTAGTTCTTCGGTATCTTCTTCTTCCACCACATTATACTTTACCGGCCTTCCTCTTGGATCATGTCTAATAACAAATGACCAACCCGGTTTACTTGGAACCTCTGAGTAAAATACCTTCTCACATTGGCTTGGAAGAACATAGGGCTCATTTCTAGCTCACTCGATTGACCTTGTATTAACCATGGTAAATCCATTATCATGTTCAATAATTGTTCTCTTGGGATAATTTTCATTCAATCTTAGCTTGTACCATTGGATGACGAACAAAAATAATTTGAAGGACTTAAATTCACACTCAATTATATCATCCAAAATCCCATAGTATCAATTTTCTAAGACTTCTAGATGCATGTCACTTCTAGATGAAATATTAGTTACCCAAAAGATCAAGTAGCTTATCCAAGAATCATGTCATCCAACTTTTTGATTCAAAATTTTACGACCATTGCACCACTTAGCCTTGGTGTTTCACTATAATATGTCAAACATGTAAAATTATTGCATTGTCCAGGTTGATAAACATATATTTATTCTTGGCCGAATGTATGCAAAGAAAACAATCTCAACATATATATACATCAATATAATTGAATATAATTAAATAATATGGGTGATTAATATATTTATGCGTACCTGTTTATCTCTTAAACCATATGCTAAATCAATTTCCCTTTGTATAACATTGGAATCTCCATTATGATGAGCTTCTTTAACCAATGAAGCCACACCTTCCCATATTAATGCACGACTAGATTGTTTACATCGTTCAATCCATATTGTCATCCAATCAAGATTGTTGGCGACGTTCAAATGTAGTGCATCCCACTCTCGACCAACTGTATCAAAAAAAATTGAAACTCACAAACAACATATAATTAATAGTTAATTACCCACGATTATCGACCTTAATTTTATAATTGATTGTACTTGAAAAACTAACATCCCAAATAAAGTCCATATTTTGAATAAAAATTGTTATAATCTCCCTTGCACACCATAACTACCAATGATTGCATTAGTTTTGACCTTTTGATACCTTAAAATTCCTCTAAACAAAGGTATTTGAATAAATAATCCATATTGGAAAGAGTGTGTGTAGGTCTCTCTGATCCATAAGCTACTATATTCCAATGCAGGTGATTTGGGCATATCAGTGAGAGGTTAAGACTGTCACACTGATCAAATTTCATAGGAGGATACGTATTGGGAAGATACAACGCATGGTCTCGCCAATGAAGAAGTTCCCCGGGAAGACAAATGCTCTCAGAATGAAATCCATGGGTTGCCCGAGTATATATGTCTTGTCGATGAAATACCATCGGTGAGATACCCATCCTATCTCACCAACAAAGCACGAAGAAATTCCCCTGGCAAGACAAATACTATCACAATGAGTTTGAAATGTCTTCCTGTCACGCCGATGGAAGTTACATCAGTAAGAATCTTGACAACATATTCGAGATCGAAGGAATGAACATTGGGAAAACTTATAATGTCGGGGAAACTGCTAAATATCTCTGCGATGCATGATCTCTTGCTGATAAAGATATGAATGGATCAAAAGGTTCATCGGGGTGGCTCTTGGCGATATTTATATGGATCTAAAGGGTAGATTACGTGATATCGATGAAAAAGATGTAACGTCTCCTCGACCAATAGGGTGTTCAATGAGCATTGGCTAAGCCCAAAAAAAAAGGATTGTCCAGAAGTTTGAATTATCCTGCCGATAATTTTTTTTTGATGTGACAGTGGGAAATTCAAAAATCAGCTACACTTGTGTTCAAAGCTAAGGAATTAATGGCGGCACTACCACCCCAATGTGTTGATAATTCCCCAAATTGAAGAGGAGTAATTGATGGAAATTTTTGCAGAATTGGCAGTGGGAGAGCGAACGAAGGGCTGGAGGGTTGCATAGTCAAAGATTTCCAAACAAATTTGTAAGTTTTTTGTAGTTGAATTTCTGATTCTGTGATTCATAAAGAGTAAAATGGAAAGTACCAGCTTAGGAAAAGAAAAAAGTAGGAAACCGAGTGAAAGTGGTCACCCTAGAGGGAAGAAGCAAAAGACTAAAACTAAAAAGGAGCCAGGGATAGCTAAAAGGAAACTAAACCAAGACTTAATTGATTAATTGCCCGACTCAGGTCCAAAAGCTAGGCGCTCTGCGCAACTTAGGGATGAAGTAGAAAAATTAGAGGATAAGTGAAAGCATATAGGAGATATATGGACCTCAATTAGGGGATATGAATTGTTTATCTTTCATTACCACCAAAGGAATCAATATGAACCAATATGTAACCCTTGGAAATATAACCTAGGAAAATTGGTCTGCCCAAATGTGTTCATGGATGTAGAGCTAGTAAAAGTGTTAGCTGTTCATTATGACCCGAAGCTCAAAGCTATTTGTGACCTGTCGGGAAAACCATTTATACACATATCAAAAGCTGCAATTTGTGAAGTGTTTAACCTAGAAGGAGTATGTGATGAAAAAATTGTACATGAGGAGCTAGAAAGAGAATTCTGGAGGATGGATACTACATACAAGGGTTGGAGGTTACCATTACACAGACTTAAGAAGGATGGTAACTCAATTCCACTGAAAGATAGTGATGGCCCCCCATTTCATGTTGACCTATTTGAGCCATACCTAAAATATACTTATTTTTCAGCATGCCAGGTGTTGGGGATAGAGGCCCTTGAATACATGTCAATTGTGCCAATGGTAGTTGCAACTGATGTCCAATGCCATAACTCTCGACCTTTTGATTATGCCTCACATATTTTCAAAGAGCTCGATGTAGGATTGATGACAATAAAGAAAGGCTCTCCCGTTTTACACTTGAAGCATTATTCAATCCTTATGCATATGATACTTTACTATGGACAAGAGTTGAAGATGTGGCCTAAGAAGCTAAGGGTTTCACAATTGGATAAGGAGGGAGGATTATCACCAGTACAACTTTGGACTGCCATATGGGACAATAGATTTGCTAATTCTTTCTTTATACATTTTGAAGAATATTTTGTGAAACCATTGTATAAATTGTATAATCATCCTTGTGAGTATTCGTTGTTTGATTAGATAAAAAGGTTTCTCAAACCCAAGGACTTTAATGGGCCTATTAACCATAATTGGGGAGATTGGTATTGCTTGGAAGGTGCAACTATGATCAGAGTATATGGATTTGAGGACACACCCTTTATCCTACCCAAAATAGTGCTTGATGGAATTGCTTACCTGGAGATTGCTAGGCAGTTGGATTACTCAGATTTGATGAACTTAAGTTCTTTTGGAAAACAGGCATTTTTGCCCAGCACATTGTGTTTTGGTGACTTCACTGTATTATCAAGGGATGGGTATGATATGGTTCTCAATAAATTACTACAATACAATATGAAGAAAGGTCCACCACGTAAAGGATTTGATCCAGAGGGGTACATCAATTTTGTTAAAAATAAAATGAACTTGGGCATGTATGATCATGTACCCTATCATTATGATGATCTAATCATGAATTTGGAGGAAGAAGCAGAAAGAGTGGTTGATGAATACAATAGAGGATTGCCAGATGTAGAGAAGTTTTCTTCAGGGGAAGAGACATCTGGTGATGATAGGCTTCTCAACACAACTAATAAAGTTTCCAGATCAAGAACTCAAGCATACAAGTATCCTCCTAGGGAACTAGATGTTGAAGAGAGTTTAGATGCAGATACAAGGGAGATGGCATATAGATCATTTGTGGCTGATGATGAATTTTTCAAAACTCCAAAGTTTAGAGCTTTTTTGTACAAGCAAAAGGGGAAATCAATAAGGGAGTCGATGGATAATATAACACCAAATAATGAAGGGAAATTATTGAGCAGCTTAAAGTTGAGTGTAGAGAAAGAAATGAAAGACATGACCCTTGAGAAGGGAAGAAAGCTTTTGGAGGATGCAGGCGTTATGATTTTCCCTGGGTTAGATTTAAACTCTGCTTTGGTTTTTGATAGCATCTTGAAGAATAATAATACCACACATAATCTCAACCCTGAAGGGGTAACAAAGATATATGCAGGATCCAAGTATAATCCAGATGAAGGATCACTCATGATATGGACCCTGTATCCACCTCACAAGAAATCTATTGTAATTGATACTGAGAAAGTCTTTGGGCATGTAATGACATTAAAGGTTGGAGAAGTTGATCCCATAACTACAGTAGATATTGGCATCAATATTTCCAAGTTGAATAAGGCTCAGATTCAGATGTTGGTTAAGGAGAAAGAAATGTACAAAGCTAATAATGAAAGATTACTCAGGGAAAATGATCACCTAAAAGATATGATGGGAATTACCCTAGGATCCACCAAATAGTTGACAAAAGGTGATATTTCTCATACAAGAGACCAATGGAAAGGATCAAGTGCATACTCATAGGGTAAATATGATGCACTTACTGCAATGATAAGGAAGAGGCAAGCCAGTTTTATGACTTGGTTGAGTAGACTTTGGGGAACACATTCAAAAAATTATGTTGCAGAATAAGAACATAGGAGAATTGATAAAAGAATTTAGGAGAAATTCCAAGAGACAAGTGGAAGAGATGTTCCAGATAATGTGGCTATTGGTATTGCTAACCAGTTTGCAAGAAAAAATAGAGACTTCCACAAAGAATTGCAAGGGGATGAACAGGGTCTGATTGATGCCACGAAGAAGGGATTACCAATGCTATTTGAAGATGAAGGAGAATTGAAAGAAAAGGACAGGTGGACCAAGGAGTGTGAGTCAATGTTGCAAACAATCCTGGGGATAGCTATAGGAAACAATTTGACATTGGACAAGGCTTGTGAGTAGAATGAAAAAATGGTGATAATGGAGATGGCAATCCAGAACGCGCTAGGAGATGCTGATACACATGAGTGAAAAGATTACTTGGATCATTTGTCAAAAGTCCATTTATGGCTAAATAGAGCCTAATTTCTAGTTTGTTATTGTTGTTAAGAAAAAACATTTCTAAAAGGACGTGTCCTTTCACAGTTTTGTTGTATTCATATTTGTTTTATAGTGCCAAATAGATATAGGTGGATAGGAGAAATATACAATAGATAGTTTGCAATGATTTTTTCATCTAAAAGGACTCAGATGCATTCATGAATTTCAATGAAGTTAATGAAGATATCTGAAATTGTGGCTTAATCTTGGTATCAGTTGTTTGTTGGAATTATACAGTTATTTGATTGTCTCCATCTTGATACTTTTATGTTGTTTAAATTGATATATCAAGCATATTTTTAGTTTATCAATACACATTTTTTGTACTTGTGTGATGTGATTATTTGGTTCTTTCAAGCAAAGATTAAACCCTTCTAATCAATCATAGTAACTGGGGAGTATTAATTGGATTAGTAAGAAGAATCACATAACTAGGGTTGTTATTCTATCCCAAGTAGAATTTGACAAACATTTATTTGCATGTTTATACAAGTTATAAACTACATTTGTGTGCCAAATAGTTTTAATTATTGCCATAATGGATTACACTTTTCTAGATCTTCATTAGACTCCATATACCCAACAGGGCACTGGTCTCACATATTTTATCTTTTAGTTCATCCATCTCATTTTTTACATCTGTTAACTGAACATATTTTTACTCATACAATTTATGTTAGATTAGGACTATATCTATTCACTGTAAGATTTCCATTTTGAATAGACTTCTGTAACAAAATCATATCATTTAAGTCTTCTCAATTCACATAGGTAGACCCACCTAGGTTTAGTAACACTTGAAGAGAAGAAGGTCTAAACTATTTGGCCTTGTCTGTTGCCCTAAAATGTACGAAGAGTTTGGCAACCTCTTGAGGTATTTTGCCTACGTTTTTGAGAGGTATTTTTGAAGGAAATGTAAAATGTGTTCTAATTAATCTCCATGACCATCTTATAATTACATCTCACTTTCCTCAATCTACATTTCCCCATCAGGTACTCCCCTTCAATTTTGTTAATGGAGTTGGGGTCCTAAATGCGATCAACATGGATCTTTGCTACGAACTTAGGAAGATATTTAGTAATGTACACCATAGTTTGGTATACCATATATCCCTCCACCATAGAACCCTTAGGATGTGCTCTTTTTCTAACCAAATCCTTCAAAAATTTCAAGTTCCTCTCAACCATCCACATTGACCTTGTGTGTACAGGTCCACACAATTCAATCTCCTCAACTTGGTGTATGAGGTAGTGTTCTTGTGCATTGAAAGAAAAATGTGA
>VDFB02185920.1:0-18540 GCA_007258455.2 Sequoia sempervirens
AATATTTTAATGTATTCAACTATCAAAATGTGATTTAAAAAAAAAAAAACATTTTATTCAAAGAATTTATATTAAGAAGAGTTTAAAATTTAAAGATTTACTTAAAATTTTATAGTATAAATATTTTAATTTTTTTTTAGAAGTTTGAACATCATAATTGTTTTCAGTAATCAAATTTAAAAATTATTAAAAAAACTTATTTTATAAAATTAATATTTAAATTAATTTATTAAATTTAAAAAAAATTAAATAATTTTTAAAATGAAAATATTTATATATATTTTACATTTGGTAAAATTTTTAAGTTTTATTAAATTTTATTAATATTTTAAATACTTTTATAATTTTAAAATTCCAAATAAATATTGAAATGAAAAAATTAAATTAAATATAATCTTAGTTTATTTAAAATAAATGTTGCACTCCTCGTATATTCCCATACATTACTAAAAAGTTTCCAAGGTCAATAAGGAATAACCTACAATTAACAAACACAGACAATTCGTACAGTTTTCACGGAAAGAGAGAAACGAGGAAATGAATGGCATCCATGCCCATGCATCCATGTTGGGTGCATTCTCGGGGCTAGATAGCCACTACCATTTTCCACCGTGTCTGACTAACCTTAAGCCAACCTTGAACACGACAACAGAAAATGATTTTCCCCCTATCCCACCCACATCTCAGTGTCTTGGAAATTGATTAGTCTGTACGGGGACGTGAGAGCCAAAATAATTTGCACCCTTCCCAACCCGCGAGTGGACGCGGCTAATCTCTCGACAAAACACACCTCTCATAGGCATGTAACATACCCAAAATATATATATATATATATAAACATACATAAACTGATGGGATGGCATAGTGTTGGCTCTGTCAAACGGGGGATAAAAGTGATGAAATCGACAAACAAGAGCAAACATTATGGCGAGGGAAGCGAGGAGATAACAACACCGTTAGGCCGGTTTTCCCACCTTTTATCAGTCATGACGGTGGGACAGGGGTTGGACCATAAAACTCATGGGCCCTGTGGCTTGTGCGAGAAGCTATCGTTTTCAGTGAATTTTGTACACACGCGGGAATTGGAGGCAGACTGACATGAGTAAGACCTGCTTTGAAAATTATAAGAAGAATTGTTTTTCGAGAAGGCAGAAAACACTCTGTGTTGTGTTTTCAATCTGCATGTTGAAAGTTGAAGGTTGGAGAGCACGAGGAGTTGGAGGAGAAAACCGACCAAATCGAGGTGAGGGGTGACTAACCAATTGGGTTGTTACATGTAGACGGTTTTACAACACTATGTGGGTTGCTTGTTTCTTAACACCTAGGGTTTTGCAACATGGAATTTTACAAAATAGTATGAATGTCTTGAAAAAATTTTGCTATTTAAACAGTGAAATGTAGTGAAAGGCCCTTTCAAAATTTATAACAACTCTTAATTAGAGTAAAAATTGTATTGAATTTCCACATATAACTAAAAAAAATGCACAAAATAATTGCAAATTTGAAAACCCAATGTGGGTTGTCAATTATTTGATTCTCCATGTTTAAATGTACAAGATTGTTTCACGAGGAAGAGTTGTAGGTGGAAAATACATAAAACTAACCAAATTGAGCTAAAGGGTGACTAACCAATTGGGTTGTTATGTCTAGAGGGTTTTACAACACTATGTGGGTTGTAGGTTTTTTAACACCTAGGGTTTTGCAACGTAGAATTTTACAAAATAGTATGAATGTCTTGGAAACCTTTTGTTGTTTAGACAATACAAATGTAATGAAAGACCCCTTCAAAATTTATAACCATTTTTAATTAGAATAAAAATTGCATTTAAATTTCCTCAAGATTGAAAAAAAATGCACAAAATAATTGCAAATTGGAAAACACATGTGGGTTATTAGTCATATGATTGTGCTTGTCAAGGCATCTTTATCTTTTATAAGTTGTGCAACTGCACCTTTGACTTTTGATCTATCAAAATGTTGTACACAATCATTATAGGTAAATTGAACATTTCCTAATTGAGCCTCAAGGTGCTTGATATCAGCCTTCAACTTTTGAACTACCTTAGATTCTTGTAAACACTCATTTTGTAATGTGTCCATGTGCCCTTCTTCATAAGCAACACCTTCCATTGATGTCTAAATTATTTTGTCAACTTCCTATCTTTTAGATTACAGTTGTTTGTCACCAACATTAATTAAACTCATTTTTCTTTCGATGATAAAATCTTATTATAATCTTTTAATTCCTTTTCTAAGCAGTTAATTGTAGTGTTTTTGTTGTTTTACTTCAATTTTAGCACTTCCAACTATTACGTTTGCATCTACAAATTGACTAGTCACACATTTTTCCTCATCCCCACTGCCATTACCTATTATCACCCCCCTAGTATTCCTTTTCATGAGCTTCTAACTTCTTTTTCATCTCTTTTACTTTAAGCTTTGGAGTAGCTGCTCCCTCATCAACCCTTAGGACAACACCATCAATTTCTTAGATAGAGTTTTCAATGTCTTGAATACTTTTTTGTAGCTTTGCAACCACTTTTTTCTCAAATTTGAGAGTGTCTTTCTAATTAGAGAATGTAGATGTTTTATTTTTAATAAGTTGTTTACAAAACTTGCCTACCTTTTCACATATGACTTTCATGTCTCCAGCCAATTAATTCTCTTTTTTGCACTAAGATCTAATTTTTCCTTTTCCTTATCATCTATTTCAAATTGTATTTGTTCCATGGAATTCTTAGGTTCAAGAATCTTTGACTTCATATGTTCAACTCCACTTATAGCATCATCTCTCACTTTCTTTTCTTGCACAAATTCATATGCAATACAAAACCTCTTGACTTTATCCGCTTTTGCATTAGCATATTCCCATTGCACATATTGCACAACACTCCTTCGTTAACTTCTCAAGAGCAGGAACAATCTCTTCATTCAATACATAATTTTCTATCTCATTCACTTTGGTTTGCTTCTTTTCAAGTGTTTTTAGAGTAGATTCCTTTTTCATTACATACTTTCTACTACCCATTGCTCAAGTTTTGCATTGGAATTTTCCCATTGCACATACTGCACACACACCTTCCTCAACTTCTGAATAGTGAGGAGTCTCTTCAGTCAATACACTATGTCTCATTCACTTTGGTCTGCTTCTTTTCAAGTATTTCTACAACAAATTTCTTTGTCATTTCATACATTCTATACATATTGCCTCCAATTTTGCATTGTCATTTTCCCATTGCACATACTTCAAATGCTCCTTCCTCAAATTCTCAAGAGCAAGAAGAATCTCTTCAATCAAAACATTATTTATCTCATACACTTTGGTTTGTTTCTTTTCAAGTGTTTTTACAGCTGTTTCCTTATTCATTTCATACATTCTATTACTCGCTACCTCTTGAAGCATTGACAAGATCTCAGGTTCATTAACACCTAGTGTTTTCCAGCCTTGAATTATAAATAGAAAATATGATTGAATGAAAACCTTTTGTTGTTTAGATAGTACGAATGTAAGAAAAAGACACCTTAAAATTTTACCAAAACGGTTACTTACAATATGAATTATGTTTGGATTTCCTCGTATCATTAAAATATAGGCAGGTAGGAAAACACAGTTGGTTGTGAGTTAGTTCATTCTTCTTGTTCAAAGCTCAAGGGTGGAGAGTTCAGGGAGGATTTGCAGCTGGGGGATACATAAAAATAGCCATATTTAGATGAGGGGTGACCAACCAATTAGGTTGTTATATATAGAGGGTTTTACAACACTATGTGGGTTATAGGTTTCTTAACACCCTATGATTTCCAACCTCCAATTATACAGAAAATATGATTGTAATGAAAACCTTTTGTTGTTTAGAAAATTCGAATGTAATGAAAGGAACCTTCAAAATATATAACAAGTCTTAAATAGATTGAAAATTGTGTTTCAATTTTCTCAAATCATTAAACAAAAGGCATGATGGAAAACACTGTGGGTTGTGATTTATATAATCCTACTTGTTCTAAGCTCAAGGGTGGAGAATTCAGGGAGAAGTTGTAGTTGGGGGATACATAAAAATAACTAGATTTAGCTGAGGGGTGACCAACCAACTGGTTTGTTATATATAAAGGGTTTTACAACACTATGTGGGTTGCAGGTTTCTTAACGCCCTGTGTTTTCCAACCTTCGATTATACAGACAATATGATTGTAATGAAAAAAATTTGCTATTTAGACATACGAATGTAATGAAAGGCACCTTCAAAATAAAACAAGTCTTAGATAGACTAAACATTGTGTTTCAATTTCCTCAAATCATTAAACTAAAGGTAGGTTGGAAAACACTATGGGTTGTGATTTATATAATTCTACTTATTCTAAGCTCAAGGGTGGAGAGTTCGGGGGAGATTTGTAGTTGGGGATACATAAAAATAACCAAATTTAGCTAAGGGACGACCAACCAATTGGGTTGTTATATATAGAAGGTTTTACAACACTATGTGGGTTGCAAGTTTCTTAACGCCCTATGTTTTCCAACCTCCGATTATACAGACAAATATGATTGTGATGAAAACCTTTTGTTGTTTAGATAATACAAATGTAATGAAAGGTATCTTCAAAATATATAACAATTATTAGATAGACTAAAAATTTTGTTTCAATTTCCTCAAATCATTAAACTAAAGGCAGGTTGGAAAAAACTGTGGGTTCTGATTTATATAATTATGCTTGTTCTAAGTTCAAGGGTGGAGAGTTTGGGGAGGAGTTGCAGTTGGGGGATACATAAAAATAACCAGATTTAGTTGAGTGGTGACCAACCAATTAGGTTGTTATATATAGAGGGTTTTACAACACTATGCGGGTTGCAGGTTTCTTATCACCCTATGTTTTCTTACCTCCAATTATACATAGACAATATGATTGTAATGAAAACCTTTTGTTGTTTAGACAATACAAATGTAATGAAAGGAACCTTCAAAATATATAACAAGTCTTAGATAGACTAAAAATTGTGTTTCAATTTCCTCAAATCATTAAACTAAAGGGTAAAAGCACAAAACTATGTCACACTTTTGGCCAAAAAAGTAATTTTGAACGAATTACTTTCGGCCAACACATTTTCAGACGAGAGGGTTTCAGCCGAAGCCACGGGGCAATGACATGGCGCCTATGTTTTGGTACCTTTTCAGCTGAGAGGGTTTCAGCCAAAACCCTCTCGGTTGAAAAGGTACCGACCGAAAATGTCGAAATAAAATAAAATAAAATCACAGCCTGACCATTTTGAATGCTCAGGCGAAAGTGTTCAGGACGAGAGCTCATCAGCCAAGGTCAAGACCAACAACACCCATATATACCCAGGTTTTGTCTGTGGTCATTTGATTTATTCTTTGATTTCAGTTATGTGGGTTGTATTTCGTCTAAGAGTTTTTTGAGATGTATTTGGAGTTAGGGTTTCATTGATTTGTTGAAAGAAATTCTACTTGAATTCCATTTTATTGGCTGAATGTTACAAAAATTTGTGTTGTTTGTGATATTCATGAAGGAAATACATAGATTTAGTTATGATTAATTCGGAACATTATCAGATTTCGTTGTTTAAACCGTTTGCTCTAGTGGATTAGAAATTTGGGGTTTTGTGAGAAAAAGATGATAAAATCTCTATTCATGGATTTTGGTGGAATTTTCTCTACTTTTTGAGTATGGAAAACTCTTTCCATGCATATGGCTATCTTTGTATGCATTCTTTTTAACCTGTAATGTTTACATGCTTTGATTAAACTATAGAAGTTGCCTTTGCCAAATCTAATCATGGGTAAAGATGCATTTCCTAAAGGATTTTGCAGACATTTATCAACTTCAAACTATGTCATTCTTGAAGTTTTCTTTTCACTGTCTTTGGATATGTCAATGCAATATCAAAAACCTCGATTTTCATCCCTGAGAGTCTTCTCAACAACTTTGTAGGAATTCAGTATCATATTTACTATAGGCTTGAGGTTTTCACTCATAACCTTATCACGTCCTTTGGAAATCTATTCAAGAGTAATAAGTGCAACATGTTGATCCCTCTATAATGAATCTACCAAATTTTTGAGACTCCAAATATCAAACTTTTAAACTTCAACCTGCAAACATACCAACAATAGCTCAAGAAATTCATGAAGGTACTCTTGCTATAAGGGTTGTAGCCATGAGTCTTGCTCTAGTGCCCTTTACTTCCTTTGTTAAAAGGTATATTTCCCAAACTGTATTGGCTGAGAAAATAGGAGCAGTGAAAGCACAAACAGTTTATGCCCAAAATATTAGTTGTTCTACCACCACATGGTTCATGTTGCCAATATTAGACTAGGATACACTATTCCATCAATGGCATGACCCAGAGAGTAGCAAGTTCTATCAACAAACCAATTCCAACTCATAGATTCCATTTAATAATTTTTGAGCTCATCATTCAAATTCTTAAATCATAGCAATGATAAAAAAATTATCATATATTCCCTAATTCTATCTTGCAATAAGATCTTCCATATTTGTTATCATGTGAGAAGGTTCTGCACATCCCTAAAAAAAATCTAGAGAAAGAAACCATGCCCACCATAAATACTCCAACAAGAGGCTAAACTTAGTACTTCCATCTTTGGATTGTACTTTGTAAGAAAGGTCTCATTGTAAATTGGTTCAAATTCTTTATGACACTACCCTCCTGAATTCTTTATCTGAACTTATAATCCTGTAGATTAAAGACTTGGCAACCATGTTACCACACATCTACTAAGATGCATAGAAAAACAAAACAACAGGACAGTCATATATTCCTCTTGGGAAAAATGATGCACATCTTTTACTCGTAGATTTGACTAATCATGGATTATATTTAAACTATTTAAAATGCAAAACAGTATATGAATACACAAAATTAATTTTGAATCCCAAAATATAGCAAACATAATATCATCTCACAATATACACATGTACACATGTGTATATGTATGTATGTGTGTACATTTATGTGTATGTACTTGAGTGTACATACATGTACATGTGTACACATATATATATGTAAATGCATGTGTATGTACATGTATGTACATACATACATTTTGCCTAAATTTACATTGTACTTTGTAAGAAAGGTCTCATTGTATATTGGTTCAGATTCTTTATGACACTGCCCTCCTGAATTCTTTATCTAAACTTATAATCCTATAGATTAAAGACTTGGCAACCATGTTACCACACATCTACTAAGATGCATAGAAAAAAAAAACAACAGGACAGTCATATATTCCTCTTGGGAAAAATGATGCACATCTTTTACTCATAGATTTGACTAATCATGGATTATATTTAAACTATTTGAAATGCAAAATAGTATATGAATACACAAAGGTAATTTTGAATCCAAAATATAACCAAACATAATATCATCTCACAATATACATATACATGTATATGTATGTATATTAATGGACATGTGTGTGTATGTACTTGAGTTTACATACATGTACATGTGTACACATATATATATGTAAATGCATGTGTATGTACATGTATGTACGTATGTACATTTTTCCTAAATTTACATTTCTATAAATTCAAAATTGAAAACCCCAAATTTCTAGTTCACCATGTGTACATGTACATGTGTGTACATATATATGTGTATGTGTGTACATGTATACATTATGTACATAATGCACGTACATGTATGTGTACATGTATGTATGTATTATATATACATATGTTTATGTGTTATGTATGTATGTATTATATATGTATGTGTATGTGTGTATGCATGTATGTATGCATATATATATATATGTATATATGTATATATATATATGTGCATATATGTACATGTACATTTGTATGTATATGCTTGCGTTAATCTTCACTCTTTCTCTTTATACTATTGCTCCCCTTATATATACATGTGTGTACATGTCGTATATATATGCTGTACATTGCCTTTATAATACGCCATATTGGCCGCTATACATACATTACATGTCTTACCCTTACCACTCACACATATATATATATATGCCTTGTATATACATGTACATACATACGTAATACATGTACCTTGCTTTATACATAAATGTATATATGTACAGCACACAAATCTTATTGAAGTCTTTGGGTTGTCCAATTTCTTATGTTATCTAAGTTGTTACAAAAGGTGAACTATTGAGTTAAGTTCATTGAAGAAGAAAATAAATTATGTGATGAAATAAACCATTCCATGCTTACAAGGCCAAGGTTTCTAATCAAACATAGCATTCCCTAGGCCTAAATTCATCTTTCATGAAAGAAAAAGATGATATCAAAGGAGATATTGTGCCTACAAAATGTACAATGTTTATATTTTATTCCTAAGGAATTTATTTCAAGGAATTTTAGTTATTACTTTAATATGTTTTAAGTTATCAAAAAATTAAGGAAATGTTAACCTTTTTATTTAGTGTTTGATTTAAAAAATAATTGATTACAAAGAAAGGCTATATATGTGACCAATTGTAATGAAGAGTATTTTTTTATTTTGATCTAATTTTAGTATACAGTGGTTGAAAGGATAAATATATTTTTTCCATATTTATTCTTGGTTGCATATTACATGCATCTATGATTTAATAGGTTCGCATAGAGATAGATATAAAGTTTGAACTAGAACTCATTAGATACAATTAAAGTTAAAAATGTTTTCTAGTTTTGAAACTTGAAAATTTTACATTTAATTTAAATATATTTTTTTTTTAGTTTTGAAAAAAATTAAATTTAAATTTGTTTAGTTCATCATGTAATTTTGTTTTAATGATATGCATATCTCTATCTATTTATATATATCATGGCCGATGAGGGATCTCATCATTCCCCTCGTTCTAAGCGAGATGCTCAAACTAGATCAAATATATTTTAGGATAGTATTGCTAGATTAGACAATCCTCTAAAATGTTTAGAGAAAACAATTCACAACTCCCCCAATTTGGCTAATCGAGATAGATTAGTCACTACTAGATAGGAGATTTATAAAATGATTGCGAGACAATTCGATCATACAATCCTTATGATGAAATCAGCATTGAGCAGTTTTATTTTTCTCTTGCCAAGAGTGTTACTAGCACAGTGAAACATAAAGAAGTTGCCAAATTAGTTTCAGGTGAAAATGTGTTATCCATGTTCCCATTTTATAGAGGAAAAAATAAAATTAGAGGATATGTGGTTACGAGGTGTGAAGATCCTCTTGTTGCACCATTCCTATACCCTAGATGGTTGGCAGCGCATCATAGATGTCCTCACAATGATGAGCTGCCATAGTATTTTGTCAAACAATTATATGCAGAATTTCATTTACATATAGAGGTGGACTACACATCTTATCCTGAGCATATTGGCTAGGGTAAAGGCTATTTTTCTGACAAACCACAGTTTAGATGTTTATATTTTCCACTACCTATGGACAAGAGGGCATTAGTTGGCCCAAACCTTTTGGTTTTACCAAAACATTTGGAATTGGTAGCAGCAGGGGAGGCAGCAATAGGCTCCACTCAGAGGCAGATTTTTGATAACATTTCCTCTATTATGATGCAGGTTGATCAGATTTCATCTGATCGAGTTGGTAGATACTTATTACGCCCACCGATCAACCTTCCTCCCACTGAGGCTACATCTACATCGTATAATCCATTTATTAGTGTCGATCTACCTACTCTTGCAGATGTCGAGCATATGACCCACACGACTTTGCATAATATGTGTAGACTCTAAAATTTGGATTTACTAGCAGCATATCAGGTTATCAGTTGGGATTGCTCTTGACAGGGTACCAGACTTTATTAGACAATGATATCCTCGTACACATATGAGCCACGGGGTGGCAAATGCAGCTCAAGATATTCCACATCAGCCTACAGGATCCCATGTGCATCATGTTTCTATTGATCCTTTAGCTTGTCCAAGTAGTCGTTAGGATGTTACAGGTCATTTTGAGGCTACTGTGGCACCTGATCTTGTCTATGGGACTTATAGTCAACTTATTTTTGCCACTGATACTGTACATGCTACAAAGCCCCCTACGATGTCTTTACATTCTCATGATCTTAGTGACATTGGTAGAGCCATCGATCAAGCACGACAGGTATTTTCAATTTATAATTTAAATACATATAAAATTGTGTTCTAAAAAATTATGTAATACATTTTTAAAACTTCTAGTTGTTTAACTCCTTATTGAAATTGTGTACTTGAAAATTTTAAGCAGTATGGTGATTTGTCAGACTTTGGAAATTTGGAGCATGATGGAGATCCTGCGCAGTATGCAGATGAGGTACATTTAAATTTAATAAAAAAAATAATTACTTGATGTAAGTTTGAACACATTGAACTCAAGTACATTGTAATTTTAGATAATTTTACATATGTGTACTTGAACGCATGCAGGGGTTGGGACGAGGCTTAGGACACAGATCAGGAGATCTTGGATCAGGACATGGATCCACACATCTTGGATCAGTAGAGCGATCGGTCCATGGATCGGGGGAGAGATCGAGCCATGGATTGAGGGAGAGGTCGAGGGAGAGGTCGAGGGAGAGATCGAGGGATAGATCGGGCCAGAGATCTGATGATTCTATTCATACCAGACATCCCTCTCTTTGAGATCTGTTTTATAGTATTACATGTTTGAGATCAGATTATTACATGTTGGAGACACTTTTTATGATTTATGTATTGAACATTTGCACATGTATTGTGCTTATGTTTTATGGTACAAATATATACTTGTTATGATTTACATGTCACATTCATACATTTATGTTTTATGGTATGAATAGGTTTGTTATATACATGCATTATTATGGTTTGATGTTCACTTACATTACATCTATAAATACATCGTGCATTATTAGTTTATGGTTTTATTTATTTAGCAAGGAACAAGTACCTTTATTTAAATTTAAATTATGGTTTGTTCAAATGCACTTGTTGTACATATCTATTTACATCATGAAATCAAAATGTTGTCCACTATCTAATGGTTGTTATTTGTAAATTTAAAAAGATGGACATGTACACAATTAATTTAAATAAATAGTTCAAATGAATTTGTCTTTAATAAATAGGTCAAGAAATAGAAAATTTTGAATGCAAATATGCTTGAGATTAATGCTATATTTTAAAATAGAACATAAAAATGCAGTTGGAAATAGATGATAGTTCTTGAATTCTTTAAAGCTCTAAATGTTCATTTTTAAAGTCACTCTAGGTTAAATACATTTAAATTGTGCATATATCATGCTATACATGAACTTAAGAATTCCATATAATCTAATACACATGTTCATTTGAATGTGCATGCAAAGAATTCTTGAACTAGATGATGAGCTATACTTGTGTCCAATTGAATGTAAATGAAATCATATATATATATATATATTCAAGTGTTCACTTAAGAATTCCATATAATTCAAAGAAAGCATGTAAGATATAAGTGGAGTTGAATGTAAATGAAATCAAATTTCTAGTCTTGAAAGTTTAAGAATTCCATGTGGAACATTTATATATATGCAATTGGAAATTGATATATTTAAATCTTGAAAGTTATGCACATTTAATATTAAATTAAAAATTGATCAAGTAGATTTAGATCTTCCTAGATGACAATTCTATATAAATTAAAAATTGATCAATCCATATTTAATTGTACTAGAAAGATGGACCATTACATACATGGTCTCAAGTTATACATGGTAAACAAAGTTAAATTGATGCCAAAATGTAGCTATCTCAAGCACCCCAAACACCATCACTATGATTCACTACAATGTTCATATATTTCAATGCACCTTGAGGTGAACAAGAAAGACCAAACCAAGAGAACCTGGATACAATCTAACATTAACAAAATGGATTTAATAACTATACTTAAAAGATAGGAGCTAATGTTCTTAAAAGCAAATTTGGATTAAAGATGAAATCAAATTATAAGGTCAAGTGATTTTTTATTAGGAGATTGGATTTGAAATGGATGATAGTCTAGATTAAGGATAAGGTCCCTAGATGTTGAAAACTTTGGGTGATGACAAAAGGACAATATGATGTATGGACTAGATTGAGACCAAGTAACCAAATTTTGATGTTCAAGTGATGCTTTTTTATTATTAAGGATGGAGAATGGATGTCGCATACCCGTCACGAACTCCCAAAGGAACTAATATGGAACAATTTTTTTTTAAAGGAATATAATAAACATACTTAAGTATTATAACATAACAATGTATTATGCGACACAACTAGTTCCAATGGGGTACACGAAGTGACATTACTACACTAACCCATAGCATTGATAAGAAGATAACAATAATTAAACAATTACGTAAATCTACTCATTCCCATTTCATCATTTAAAATATCTATCAACTATATCCATATTAATAACATATGCACATATGACAATACATGGAATTATAAAGATATAAAGTGTTACATATTTTGGTAGATACAACTCAACATAACCAACTATAACAAATGATCCTGAATAAATACATGGCCTGAATAAACATTACATCCCAATGATAGAAGAATACAACTGTCTGAAAATATATCTCAACAACCACATATACAATTTACAACATGGTCATCCCATCGCATGTGGGAGACAATACATTAATGAATACATTACATCAGAAATATATACATCTATCTGGTACAAAGAATTACTAGATCATCAACATCCTCCAAAAGCCCTGCAATAAAGGCATCTGCTTGAAGGGGAACCAATGGGGTGTATTCCACCAACCACCAGATCTTTGAAGTACAGACAGGAGAGGTCCAGAACCAAACCGACTATACAAAACAAAGACTAACTCCAAATAGACAACTTAACATCAAGGACCACTTAGAAACTCAACAACGACAAATCCAAAGGCACAACAACACCACTTCAGAACACAACAAGTCATAATCACAAGCATCAACGAACTCAAGACATAATATCAAAGACTACTTCCAACAATAACCAAAGACAAATCAATAAATCACTTAATCACAATAGACAAAATATCACTTAACATCTACACTCACAAAGTCAATTAACAACTACAACACAATATCACTTAACACGAGGTTACAATGCTTCCAGAGAACAAAGATCAAGAGCATTGCACGTAAGCAGTTCGCTGTCGACATGGGAAAGTGTCATGCATAAATTGCCATGAGTTACCCTGGCTCAACCTTCCTAGGCTACCGGACCCCCATCCTGGGTTACCCTGGCTTGCCTCTACCGGCCGCCGGACCCTCCCGCAAAACTATGCGTCCCATCTCATCTCGAGCCTTATCATTCACTTGCTTCACGAGAGAGACATCCTTTATCTTTATTAGTGTGAAAGCCCCCCCATTAATTCATTTAGATTATCACTTAATTAAACTCTAGGTGAGTTACCCTGGCACCCCTTTGTGTGTCGGACCCCCACAAAGAGCCACTCTCCTATCGACAACACACAATAGATAACTAGAAAACATAACCTCTCCAATCCAAGGAGGAAACAAAACAAGGAAACTCACTCCAAACACTGGAGGAAACCAATACGAATACACACTCCTTCCAAAGGAGGTACAAATCTCATTACCCACTCCTATTTCCTAGGAGGCACAAATCCCCGTTCGTGGAAACCGGGTACAACATCATTGTACAACTCTACACCATTCCCAAGAAAATTCACACATTGAACCTCTACACAAAACATCCCACTCTAGAGAACTTCTCTGGAAGACTTACATAGACCCTCAACCCCAATTTGCCCGACATGGAGAATAAAAGAACATGATAAAAAAAACATTCCAGGCAACACAAAATCAATGTTAGGGTTTCCCAAACCCAGTCAAACACAGTTTTCAATCTTACATTTACTCAATCAAATATATCAAATTCACTTCCTAACATTGAAGTATTTACAACCCAAACATCTACTCTAAATTTCACAATTAACTTCCCAAACCAAAGTGCTCCAATAAATGAAATCATCTGAATAAAATAATCAACCCTTACTCTACGTTTAATGGTTGTATTCATAATCAAGGTATTATAATAAACAAATTCATCCAAGTACATAAATCATTCTTATATCTCTAAGTTTCACGAATATATTCAAAATCAAGACATTTAATAAATAAACAATTAAACTAAATCACTTAATCCATATTTCAAACATAAAATAAATTAATCATCAAAATCAATATTTTAAATGAAATGTTTGGTCATACATCAATTTCATTTCATCTATACAAACGAGATAATCCTTTCAAACTCCTATTTTAAATATTAAAGCATCATTTAAACATATGCTTTTAAAACATTATTTTATATTCTAAGGTTTCCTGATTATCCCTAATAATAAAAAATGAAATATCTAAATAGAGGTATTTGATTATCAACTCAGCTATTTTAAATAATCATTCAATCATTAGTATTCACTTGGCACCATTAAGGAATTCAAATTTGGTATTTTAATTCTATTTGCTCAACTGAAAAAAAAAAAGGATTAAAATAATCTTTATAAAATAAATCCATTTAATCCATTTTAAAATAAATCGGTTACAAAACCAACTTTTAATTAAATCATTTGATTATAATTTTCGCCTTTACATAAACATCATAATATAATCTATATTCGGATCTAAATATATATGAAATGTACGTATAAAAATATATGCACACTTAATGTATTTATATGTACAAATAAGAATATGCATTCGTTTTAAAATCTAATTATTGTTTTAAATAAATATTTATACTTAAATCAACCAAATTTAAAATTCCATGGTGAATTATTTTCGAACGCAAAATACATATATTATATATAATTAATTATAAAAGTCTTATTTAATATTATCATATTATATATCTATATAATATATAAATATTATATATATATAATATATAAATATTATATATATATAATATATATATATATCATATTAAATATATAATATAATATATATATAAAAACAAAACAAAACTAAATTTAAAAAAATTATAAATATAATTATAAATTTAAATTCAAAAAAAACAAAGAAAGGCAAAAGCCTTTCCTTTTTGCTGCTACGCAGCAACCAACAGGGACGCATCCTGTGGCCCTTTTGGTGGCTGCTCTGCAGCCGCCACAGCCATAAAAATTAATTTTAAATATATATATATATATTTTTTATAATTTCATGTGAATAAAATTCATCACAGAAACAAAGATGGAAAGCATAACTTTTTATAATATATGGTATTACGAAAACAATCTCAGACTCAGGCATAAATTTATACAAATTTTTATTTTATATTATTTAATATATTTTCACATACATATTTAATTTCCAAGAAATTCAGGAAATCTGACAAATGTGTAGAATTTTCCTTAAACAAAATAATAGATAATATATATATATATTAATCTGTATCAATACACAAATTTATATAAGCAGGTATATATATTTAATTAACACAAACAGATATATATATAAAATAAGAGATTCTGAACAATAAAATAAATAAATAGATTTTCAAAGGATCCAAAATAAATCCAGGCATACAAAAATATTCATCACAGTAACAATATGATTTTCTTTTCAATAATTTCATAATCAAATTATATTGAAGAATTTAAAACAAGGTTTTCACTACAGAGAAATACAAACATTTATAATAGACAAATCCCAATCCCAGGAAACTTTTTTTTTTCTTTTTCTTTTAAAACACACAGAGAATCTAATATTCCAACATGACAGTCAAGAATTTATTACAGAAGAATAAATCAAAAGAGAAATAATGAACTTGAAAGGAACCTGGAATCCTTCGTTCGATGAAGAATCCTTTCTGAATCCTCTTCTCGACTTCCTGCCTTCAACTCTTTTCTCGATCTTAGGCCTTCAACGTTCTTTAGAATCTATCTTTTCTTTCAAAACCACAATAATAATTTTTACATCCCGAGAGAAAAATACAAAAACCAAAACATTTTTTCTTTTCCAAATCAAACAATGAGCCAAACTTGTGTGCGTGAATGAATCTCCTTAAAAATAATAAATCAAAATAAATATTCAATGAAGCTCTTACGCTTTCTTTTCTCAAAATCCTCTTTTCTTATTGGTCCTTTTGAGCTTTTAAAAGCTCACACTTATCTAAAATTTTAATTAAAATAATTTATTAATCGAGATATTATTATCCTCACATAATTTTCTAATTGTATTAATAAAATATATCAATTATTCTTAACAATATTAATTTAATTTAATTTCTTAGAATTTTGATAATTAAATGCTTTTGGTACAATATATTTAAATTTAACATTTTCCACACTTTCGATTAAATCAAATAAAAATGCAACATTAATTAATTATTTTGTGAAATACGATTAATTAATTAAACACTAACCAAAAATTAAATAAATACTCACAGTCAAACTACATAAAGACAAAGACAAAACTTCAAACATAACACAACGACTCACAACAAACGACGGACTTGGGACGGGGACACTTCCAAGCCTACTCCCTTTTTCAACATTTTACCCATTGGGTTAAATTATTGCTCGCCCTGTCCTGCCGAAGCAGGTGGAATCGAGACTTATTCCTGCAATCCTGCATCCAAATAAACGTCAAGTAGCACATGTATATATATATAGTCGAACATCCTATCGTGAGAAGGAATTGCAGTGTAGCAGGGCACTCGTGAACGAGTGATGCTATACTGTCCTCTCACCTACTCTATTCTAACAATTACAATACCAATAACGAACTAAAATTTCTAACCAAATTGCTCATAAGATAACATGCTACCTAATTACCGCATCATAACCAATTATTAAACAATTGCATCATAAAATAATACTGAATTAAACAACATCACCATAGAATCATCACATTGGCATATAAACATTAATGATAAATCATTTAAATAAACAGATAATCCAAACAACACACAGAGTATCATAAATCATACTAATAATGTCATATCAAACGATTATGTCCACTAAAGGGATAACAACATCATCAAACTACAACCAATCAAATCAAACCCTAATAGTATCATCATAGAAATTAATAAGTCTAAACAGTATGAGGGGTATTACAATGGATGTATGGTTGAGATGGATCTAGATGGATAATTTTTAAATGATTCTAGGATGATTATGGTTAAATGGGTTATTACTTGATAAAGTGATCTTAACTTGATGATTAGGATGGGGGATGCTTACCTGATGAAAATAATAAAATTAGGATGTGATGATTAGGATACATGAAAATCTAGATGATCATTTAAAATTATTGAATGTCATGCATTAGTAATGTATAAAAAATAAAGAAAACTAGAGACAACATTTATGTCTAGATTTTTCACCACTCAAACACCAAATCAACTAGATAATATAAGTTTGTGGAGTTGAATGTTCAAATGAAATGAAAGATTCATGTGAACTTAAGAATTTCATGGAACTATAGATAGGCTAAAAATCAATTAGATTTAATGTTGAAAACAATAAATTAACTAATTCCTATCAAGCACAATAGAGTACGAAACAACACGAAAATCACAATAAGAAGCACAAATGCAAACCGATCTTCGCGCTAACTCGATTTATCTCCATTGCTCTTCTCCACCTACATGAGAATGCAATATTTTGAAGGGTTGACAATAGAGGAGTGTTGGTTGTTCATTCTTGCAGCATAACGACTTGATGATGAAAACGACCAATGAAGAGAATGATGGATAGAGATGGAAGACTGATTTTGACAGAGTCTGGATGCTAGATGAATCTCCCCCTAAATGCATTGTGAGAGGCCGTATTTATAGAGCTGTGATGTTGACGAAGATAAGATTTGACAAGATTCAGATTTGACAAGATTCGACAAGGATTTGATTTTTGACAAAAGAGGAAATACAACGAGATGAGATAAGATGTCAAAAAAGATAGAAAGATTTCATTTCTTGTTTTAAAGGAAATAAATCTTGAAAAAGACAAGAAGGATAATTGATGAATTATCTAATTAAATTAATTAATTAGATACACATGAGTTTAGTTTTGGAAAGAAAGCAAGATCTTTTTTGGATTTTATTAATTAAATAAATTTTGGATTTATTTAATTAATGTTGAATTTATGATTTCATTAATTAAATAATATAAATTATTTAATTAACATTAGACGAATTAATAGAAATGATTTAATTAATTAAATAATATAAATTATTTAATTAACATTAGAGGAATGGATGGAAATGATTTAATTAATTAAATAATATAAATTTAACATTAGAAAAATGGATGGATTATGAATTAATTAATTAAATAATATAAATTATTTAATTAACATTAGAGAAATGGATGGATTATGAATTAATTAATTAAATAATATAAATTATTTAATTAACATTAGAGAAATGGATGGATTATGAATATGAATTTAATTAAATAAATAAAATTTATTTAATTAAATAGATGATGACATGGGTACCTAGGGCAAAACATGATACAATGTGTCTAAATGATGCAATGTTGTGACAAGGTATTGTAAGAGGACAATTTT
>VDFB02185921.1:0-31244 GCA_007258455.2 Sequoia sempervirens
GCAGATAGAGCCAGAGAGGAGATAGATAGAGACCTAGGAGGGTAGGGAGGGCAGGAGACAACCAGAGGGGAGGAGGCATATGGAGCCCAGGAGGAGA
Organism: Sequoia sempervirens; assembly: GCA_007258455.2. Classification (NCBI taxonomy): domain Eukaryota; kingdom Viridiplantae; phylum Streptophyta; class Pinopsida; order Cupressales; family Cupressaceae; genus Sequoia; species Sequoia sempervirens. The sequence goes on from VDFB02185921.1 coordinate 98, forward strand.
TGGAAAGAGACCTAGGAGGACAGGGAGGATAGGAGATAGCTAGAGGGAAGGAGGCATATGGAGCCTGGGAGGAGATGGACAGAGACCTAGGAGGACAGGGGGGACAGGAGACAGCTGGAGGGGAGGAGGAATATGGAGCATGGGAGGAGATGGACAGAGACCTAAGAGGATAGGGAGGATAGGAGACAGCTAGAGGGGAGGAGGCGTGTGGAGCCTGAGAGGAGATGGACAGAGACCTAGGAGGACAGGGATAGCAGGGAGCTCCTGGGGTGATAGATTTGGACAGGATGGAGAGTGAGGGGTACTCAGCTGAGAGTGAGGGGTACCATCCATGGGAGATGGAGGTGGACTCAGATGTGCATGATGTAGCACTGCTAGCAGTGGTACCACCCACAGGGGAGGATCCAGTGGTAGTGTTGAGAGAGACAGTGGAAAGGCTACGACGGAGAGAGCAGTGGGTGCGAGAGGCAGGGGCAGAATGGATCGCAGTAGAGGCAGAGAGGGATGAGTGGCAGGCTCAATTTTCTCAGGGTGAGAGAGACTACATGGAGCTAGTCAGGCTACCATCGGAGCAAGAGCAGAGATTAGTGAGGGAGAGAGATGAGAGCTAAGATGAGGCTGTGGACCTGCGGGCTGAGGTGGAGAGGTTGCGGGTAGAGGTGCATAGCCAGATGATACAGATGGAGGGATTGGGTTTGGTGGGAGAGGGGGCAGCACAGGAGGCTGGCAGCAGGGAGACAGGGGATGCAGAGAGTATTCAGAGAGAGCTAGCTAAGCTCAGGGACAGGGTGCGCACAGTGGAGGCAGAGAGAGAGGTGTTACAGGCACAGGTCCAAGTAGCACAGAGCGAGAGGTAGGTGGCCGAGATAGAGGTACATTCTTTGTGCAGAGAGAGAGATACAGCGACAAGATAGGCATTTAGCTTGCGACTAGAGCGAGATTCGGCTGAGCTGAAATTGCAGGCCCTGCAGAGGGACATAGATGCAGTGGCGGCGCAGGGATAGACTGCATAGAGGGAGAGGGATGCTGCAGAGTCACAGATGCAAACTTTACAGAGCGAGAGGGATGCAGCATGGGCCCAGTTGCAGAGGGGGCTGGTTGAGGGGGGAGAGTCAGGGACAGATGTGTAGGAGCTGCACACACAGTTATAGGCGATACAGGCAGAGCAGGATAAAGGCTCAGAGCAGATATAGCAGTTGATACTAGCTCAGGAGGCCTGGGCACAGGAGTGGCTGGTGATCAGTGTAAATCGAGATTGGTATAGACATGAGCGGAATGCTGCGAGACTGATAGTGGGGCAACGAGATGAGTTTATGCAGCAGGCTAGCTATTGGAGAGGGGTATATGAGCAGGTTGTTCTAGATCCAGCACAGCGCACAGCACGCTACGTCAGTCAGGCTCCACAGCCACCAAGGCATCCCAGTCACTAGGGACATGCACTAGGGGATTTAGCGATTACCGGTGAACTCCATCTCCATATGATGGTTATCAGGGGACACCTACCCGTAAGTACCAAGGGACACCCACCCGCGAGTACCAGGGGACACCAACACATAGAGGGTCAGTACCTGATTCTCCGCAGAGGTCAGATGTGGGTAGCTCACAATAGAGTAGGCAGATGCAGGACATTGGTTATTTTTGGCAGATACAGGATGGATGGTTTGGGCATGTCGCCAGAGGGCAGACGTGATCCACATCTCTGGATTTTGTATCTTATTATGCGATATATGATGGAGATGTATTGTATTATGACATGATATTTATTATTTTGATTATGTGATGGCCTTTATTGACATTATGCATGATGTTTCCTTTATGTGGATATATGAGATGATTCATGATGTGGTTTCATATACATATATATACACATGTTTATATGGATGATTTATGTTTTATGCTTTATGTTTCTATGATTTATGATGTATGGATGCATATGTTTATATGATTTATGATGTATGATTTATGCATGTTTATATGATTGATGATGTATGATTTATGAATGCACATGTGGATGGACGATTTATGCATGTTTATATGATTTATGATGTATGATTTATGGATGCACATGTGGATGGACAATGTATGCATGTTTATATGATTTATGATGTATGACTTATGGATGCAAAAAGGGTAAACACTTACAATGCACCTAAATGTCAATAAAGACCGTTATGAGAATGTAGATAGGTGATAGATGGATGGAAGATTGCATTTGCCAAAAACAACCGTTAATATCCTGAGAGGGAGAGGACCCAAGAGAAACAAAGAACGAGAGTACTTGCACAACTGAAATCATAAGCGATGGTTATGATGGAAATGAAGGGTGCATGCAAAGTGGTGGAAATGTAGTAAAAATGAGATTTTTCCATCTTTGGAGCATTGATTTTTACTATATCGTAGGGTACCAAGCACCTTGATATAGAAGACCAAGGTGAGCGAGTACTCTACGCATGAAACAAACACAGCAAACAATAAGGTTATCCCAACACCCCGAGGTCACGATGACCTCGGTCGGGCCTAGTGTTGTAATAACCACAAACACACAAAGTTGTCCCAGTGTAACACAAGACCTTGGAGGTCTCAGTGGGTCTTACGAGGGACAACTGAAAAGATAGCAACCAAAACAAAAGATCAAGGTATGCCCCCATTTCAACAGGTCAAAGCACGCCCTGGTATGGTGGACCAAGGCAACCCTGACAAGTGATAGGAAGGAACCCAAAGTGATAAACAAAATTCGAAAGCATCAAAAGATCAAAATCAAGACAACAGGTCCTTTGCCATAGGATCAAGGTGATGGATGGGATTGATGAGGTCTGTTAGGAAGGATTTATCCTATTGAGACCAACGATGGATGCAAAATAAGATGACCCAATTAACATGGGATGTTGCCGAGGGGCAAGATCTTGTAACACAAGAGAATTTTGGTTGTTAAGAACTAGTTAGATGTGGGCATAACTTGATAACGAAGCACAAAAGACCAACATAACCTATAGACCTAGGGGCTCGGGGGCTGATCATAAATTAGCCTTGCCTACGTGAAAGCGCAGAGCCCTCGTAGTTCCAGAAAAGACCATGGATAAAGCAAAAAGAAGACAAATGGGAACCGATGATGATGGACAAATGCCCTGGGGGTGAATCAAATGATCAACCTTGCCTACGTGACAACACAGGGGCAACGTAGTTTGACTGACGGACATGACTTGATGGGATCTAGGTGAAGACTGACGCGATGGATGACCCTACTTGATGACACAAACGTGAATGATGTAAGCTCAGAGTGGGATACCGAAAAGCTTAGGAATGGGGGATAGACTAGGTGGGTCGTCCAATGCTCAATCAATATTTATCAAGCAGCCTGGGATGAGATGGGTGAGGGCAATAGTGTGGAAGTCGGCATAAAATAACTAGGATGTCAGGTAGATAATGATTAAGCCCTCTATGGATGATGCCTGTTACTAGGTTTTCACCACCCATACTTGTCCAAGGTGCCACAAAAAGGTGGTTTTCACCATAGGACGGATTTATTTCTCTTGACTATTTTTGATTTTTTTGATTTTTTTTGATTTTTTTGATTTTTGATTTTTTGATTTTTGATTTTTTTGATTTTTGATTTTTTGATTTTTTTGGATTTTTGACCAGGTGGGGTAACCGAGCAGACTTAGGCATAGAACTTTTTCAAATGCATGACATTGATAGGCTCGTCAAGGGGTTCTCCTTCAAGAGTAGTCAACCTATATGCCCCAAATCCATATTTAGCAGCTATGATATAGGGCCCCAACCAATTTGCCTCAAATTTTTCTTTCTTGTCTCGGTCTTGCTGAGTACGTTGGTTCTCTTTAAGGACAAGCTCGCCCACCTGGAATTGGCAAGGACGAACCTTCTTGTTGTAACTACACTTGAGGTGATTCTGATATGCTTGCAGATGGTCGTAGGCCTTTATTCTCCGTTCGTCTAGTAACTCTAGCTATGCAAGCCGCGCAACACAAGCATCCTCTTTGCTGATAAGGTTCTTAAGAGAGATTCTCAATGATGGAAGTTCAACCTCGATTGGCAAGATGACTTCAGCACCAAACACCAAAGAGTAGGGGGTGGCGCCTGTCGGGGTGCAGATGGATGTGCGATATGCCCAGAGGGCAGGATGAATATGGAGGTGCCAATCTCGTCTAGTGTTATTGACAACCTTTTTTAGAATACGGATGAGGGTTTTGTTGGTTGCTTCCGCCTAACCATTACCCTGGGGGTAATAAGGCGTTGACCAACGGTGCTGGATATGGAAGGTGTCACAGAGGTGTCTCATGGCTTGGTTTTTAAGTGGCTTGCCGTTGTCGGAAATGATAGTGGATGGGATACCATATCAGTAGAGAATATGGTAAAGGATGAATTTGGAGATCTGAATGCTGGTGATTTGTGAAAGGGGCATGGCCTCCACCCACTTGGTGAAATACTCAGTGGCGGTGATTATGAATGTATGGCCATCGGATGATGGTGGGTGAATCTTTCCAATCAAGTCGAAACCCCACTGAGAAAATGACCATGGTGCCAGGAGGGGCTAAAGATCTTGTGTTGGGGCATGGATTAAATCTGCATGTTGCTGGCATGGAAGACACTTTTTCACAAACTCGTAAGCATCGTGTTCCAACATAGGCCAATAATATCCAGCTCGTAAGATTCTTTTGGCTAGAGCCATACCATTTGAATGTGCTCCACAAACACCACCATGTACCTCCGTTAATGTAGCATGAGCTTCGGTCTCATTCAGACATCTGAGGAGGATTCCATCATACCCATGACGATAAAGCATATCACCGACGATGACGTATCGAGAAAAGTGATGAATGAAGGATTTGCGTTGGTTACGGGTAAGGTCTGGGGGTATAATGTTATCACGGAGGTAGGTATAGATGTCTTGGTACCATGGGGAGGTGGGACCCACAATTTCGCACACCATGTCAGTCTCAGGGACATCATATGCTGGGATTAAAATTTGTTCTACAAGGAATTCACACTCTGTTTGGTCCTTGGGCATGTCCAGGAGGGAGCCAATGGTGGCCATCGCATCAGCTGCTTTGTTTCGTACCCTGGGAATCTGTTCAAATTGTATAGAGGTGAAATATTTCTTGAAATTATCCACCATGTGCTTGTAGGGTAACGACTTATCATCCTTGGTTAGGAACTCATCATTAACTTGCCTAATGACTAACAAGGAATCACCAAAGACTTTCAACTGATTTATGTGCCATTGTTTCACAATTTTGAGACCGGTGAGGAGAGCTTCATATTCGGCCATATTGTTGGTAAAAGGGAACGCTATCCTGAATGACTTGGGAATGTAGTCACCCTGAGGGGTAACTAATAAAATTCCTGCCCCCGATCCATTATGTCTATATGATCCATCAAAATATAGTGTCCACGTGGGGGTCTCATCAACAGAGAAGACTTCCTCTTCAGGGAATTCCGTGATCAATGGGTGAGTGTCAACTAGATAATAGATACTTCAATGGATCGATCTTGGCAATTAGTTTTACTGGATGGCTAAGCATGTAATGTTGAACCTTCTGTGTGCTGAAGACGAGTGCTAGGTAGGCCTTTTCCATGGGGGAGTAGTTTAACTCGTAGCCAACCAATGTCTGACTAATGTAGTAAATTTCCCTCCCTTCTGATGACTCATCATGTTGTGCCAACAATGCCCCCAGTGCGACTGAAGTGGCAGAGATGTAGAGCAAGAGGGGTTTGCCGGGAATAGGTGGCATCAATATTGGTGGATGGGCTAAATATTCCTTAATTTTATCGAACCCCATCTGACACTGTTGGTTCCATTGGAAGGTGGGATCTTTTTTCAGAAGATGAGTGAATGGCTGGCACTTATCTGCCAGTTGGGCTATGAACCGACGGATGGACTCCATCTTCCCCTGAAGGCTTCTTAACTGTTTGAGATTGCGTGGAGGTGGCATGTCTAGGAGATCTTTTACCTTGGCAGAATCAACCTCAATGCCCCTGCGAGAGACTATGAAACCCAGCAACTTTCCGGAAATGACCCCAAAGACACACTTTTTTGGATTTAGTCGCAACTTGTAGTGCTCTAACCGCTCAAATATCTTTTTAGGATGGCAGGATGTTTTGCTCGTGTTCTGAATTTTCCTAATAGGTTGTTGACATAGTCCTCCATGATGATGTGTATGAGGTCATGGAAGATGACAGTCATTTCCCTCTGATATGTCACCCCCGCATTTTTGAGACCAAAGGGCATAACATTGTAGCAGAAAGTGCCCCAAGGAGTTATGAAGGCGATTTTGTGTTGGTCCTCAGGTGCGATTCGGATCTGGTTATACTTGGAGAAGCCATCCATAAGGGACAACATCTCATGTCCTGCTGTTAGGTTGACCAACATGTCAATATTGGGCAGGGGGAAGTCATCTTTTGGGCAGGCTTTGTTGAGATCCCTGAAGTCTGTGCAGACCCGAATGTCACCATTTGGTTTAGCAACTGGCACTACATTGGAGATCCACTCGGAGTAGTCAATTGGTCTGATAAATCTTGCCTCCAATAACTTCTCCAAATCCTTCTTGACTAACAACGTAACTTGCAGATGCATCTTGCAGAGTTTTTGCTTGACAAGCTTAGTGTCCGGGCAGATGTCTAGGTGATGAACCACTAAGGCGGGATCTAAGCCTGACATGTCTAAGTATGACCAAGCAAAGTTAACAATTCCCTCCTCGAGTAGCTGCACGATGACCGGGTACTCTTGCTCTGAGAGTGACTTAGCTACATAGGTGACCTTAGGACTTTCAGCAGTTCCCAGATTGACTTCTTGAGTCTCTTCAATCAGAATAGGTGATCGGGCAGACAATTGAGTTCCCATAAGGGGAAGATGAACAACTCCATCTTCTAGTGCCTCTTCGAGGTTTTTTCCATCAGATGCATCCTTTATTTTTATTTTTTCAAGGTCACGAAGTGCCTCAGGGAGGTTTTCACTAGATGACCATTTGTTATTTTTCTTATTCTCATTTTTTCGACTGCAGTGTTCATCCTCCCCCAATCCCATGAGGTTGACATAGGTATCCGCAGACATACTGACAGGTGTGCTAGTTTGTAGGCCCCAATCAATGAGCTCAGGATGGCGAAGGGATAGGCTAATAGTGTAGACGAATAGGCATTCGAACATGGCAGATAGGTCTGCGTGATCGACGTCATCATACGCACGTATGATGGATTCTTCCTCGGGTATGTCTTCCAATGAGCCGTTGTCCACAGCTACACTATTGGAAGTATTAGATGATGTTTCGGGGCCTTTCTACTTTCTGTCATACCCAATGCCCACATTTTTCGGTAGCGGAGACGTATCAGTGGGTTGTAACTGCCCTTGTTCTTGCTTTCCTAGGCCCCTGCCTTGATAGTTATGCTTTGTCGGCCAGGGGTACTTTTCTTGGAAGTATTCCTTGAGAGGAGTTTCCGGCTAAGACTCTTCTCGGTAAACCCATTGGCTTATGTCTTCTTCTAGCGCATCTATCTTAATACTTAGGGATATAAAAGTGGTGGTAGGGATATTTTTGCCATGGAAGGTGACAATCTTGTTTTATTTTGGGGTAGCATGAGAAGGTTGACCATACTCGTGTGGCAATGGTGGCATGGTCGCTATATTAAGAGCAGTATGAATTTTGTACTCATCACACCCTTTGTTAATGATCTGGACTTTTGTGACTGTAGGATCAGTGGAGGATGGCATGGTTCTTATGGTGGATGGTGGATTAACAGGTGATGACTAAGATGCTCCCATTTCAACCCCAGGACAATAATGTAAATGGGGGAATGATGCCTCTAGAGCATGGCAATATTCAAATGGTTGGGGGTTGGCATAGATGGGGACCTCTTGTCCGTTGACTGGGAATTTGAGGCACTTATGGAAGGTGGAGGGAACGGCTTGCATAGCATGGAGCCATGGATGGCTGAGGAGGAGGTTATATGGTAAGTCTAGATCAAGGACATGACAGGTGATGTACTGAACCACCGGTCCCACTTGGATAGGAAGGTTGATGATCCCTTATGAATTTCTTTCTGCATTATCATAAGCCTTGATTGTAATAATTTGGTTGTTTAAGTCTGCTTGGGTATACCCCACCTGTTTTATGAATTTCAGAGTGCACAAGTTGAGGGTAGAGCCATTATCTACCAAGACTCTTTTTATTTTATTCTGGGCAACCACGACTTCAATATGTAAGGGGCGATTGTGATTGGTGTCAATGTTGGGCATATCATTGTGGCTAAAGTGCAGTTGGTGAGATGAAGCTAGGTGTCCTACCAAGGCTTGGAACTGTGTGGGATCAATGTTATTAGGCACATGGGTTTCCTATAGGGCTCTATTGAGTATTTCTTGATACACAGGGGAAGACTTGAGTAAATCTAAAATGGAGATATGTGCAGGGGTCTTTCCTAGGTGATCAAGGATATTGTACTGGGAGGTTACAGGAGTCAGTTGGGCGGGTGCAGAGGCTGCAGGAATGGTGATGCAGGCCCATCGTGTGGTAACAGCACATTGAGGGTCTTTAGCTTTGACATGTATCATGGATACACGAGGTTCTACCTGCTCAATATAATGAATAACACCCTCGTAATTGAGGGGTACATTCTTATAGCTCATGTTATTTGTGTTGTTGTTTTGAGGATTACTGTTGGAGGTGCTCGGGCCTTGGTTATGGTTTGGGAAGGCGTTTTGATAGATCTGCAATTGAGCATTGGACGACGGAGCTTGACTAGGGTCAACCTTGATGTCACCTTGATCTATGAGATCCTGGACGTAGTTTTTCAGACCTTGACACTTATTCAAAGAGTGTCCTTTGATTTTATGGAACTCACAATATTCATTTTCCCTAAACCATGTGGGCTTAGGTTTGGATTCGTCGAGTGGCTTGGTGATAGGGTACGTGATCGGATAGCTAATTTGTAACAGTTTCTTGAAGACGACACTCAAGGGTTCTCCTAGTTGAGCATACTGGCACTTAGTATTCCCTTGGTTATTTTGATTGGACTGTTGGGGAGGACGGGGTGTCCCTTGCGGTACAGATATGGCATTAGGTATAGATTGTTGTTGTTTCTGAGATGTGTTGGCCATGTGGACATGTTTAGTGTCAGTGACACCATCATTTACTGCATTTTTGTTCTTGTTCCAAAAACATGGCTTGTCATTGAATGTCCTTTCCTTATCTTGATTATATATTTTGATGTGCCCCTTGGCAACAAGGGCACGCTCAAGGATGGGTCCCTTCTCTACTACCTCCGTGAAAGTGGTGACACAGTGTAATTAGAAGTTATGATCCATGTCAGGATGAGAGTTCTCCACGAAGAGGGTGACCATGTCCTTTTCTTTCAAAGGGGTTTTCATTCGGCTTGCTAGGGCACACCACCTCTGGAGGTAGCTAGTAAAGGTTTCCCCTTCACGTTGTTTCTCTTTGAGAAGATTTAGGGTATCAGTATCTTTCTCCAAGTTGAAGGAGAAGTAGGAGACAAACTTTTTTGACAAGTCTGCGAAAGATTTTATAGATCCCTTTTCGAGGGTCATGAACCACCCTAGCGCGTTGCTTCCTAGACTTCAGGGGAACAAATGCAAGAGATAGTTGTCATTGTGGATCACTTCTTGACACTGGGAGTAAAACTCCTGTAAGTGGGCCTTAGGATCTTTGTTCCCCTTATATTTTTCAAACTTTGGCATCTCAAAATGTTTAGGGAAGGGAATCAATGAGATGGAGGGATCATACGGATATAGGAATATATCTTCAAACTTGAACGATTGCTTGCCAGTCCTGCCTAGAGATCTTTTAGAGTGGCTTTGATTTGAAGGATGTTCGCATTGGCCGGTGTGTTGGACAGATATTGATGGTAGGGTGATTGTGGGCTCCGAGATGATGTTTGAAGATGGGCATATGGATAATTAGGAGATGGTATCCCCTGCTGATACGCCAAGGGACCTTGTTGATAAAGAGGTTGTTGTTGCAAGGTAGGATATGGATGGGTTAGATGGTTATGGGTGGCGTATTGTTGGGAAGTAGGGAGAGGTTGTTGTTGATTGGCTTGCAGATATTGGGGGTGCTAATATGATTGTTGTGATGCCACATAGGAGGGTTGTTGTTGGTATTGTTGCTGGTTATAATAGTTGTAATGATGGGGTGGTTGTTGATGCATAGTTGGTGGCTATGGAGGGCGAGATGGGATGTTATGTGGTGGTTGCACTTGTGGGTGTAAAATAGATGCAAGGAATGGAGATATGGTCAAGGCTGAAGGCTGAGGTTGATTTCCTTGCGATTGATGCTATCATGGTTGTGTTGAAAATAGGGGATTGACCAATGGTTGTTGTTGAGGTGGAGGTGCGATTGAGATGTTGTGCGAGGGAGGTTGTTGAACACTAGTGGGAGCGTAGGCTTGGGGAGGTTGTTGGGACATGAATGACGATGGAGGAGGGATGTTGGATTGGGACGGTTGTTGGGATATGAATGACGATGGTGGAGGATTTTTAGATTGGGGTGGTTGTTGAGGTATGAATGATGATGGAGGAGGGATGTTGGATTGGGATGGTTGTTGGGGGATGAATGACAATGGAGGAGGGATGTTGGATTGGGATGGTTGTTGGGGGATCAATGATGATGGTGGATGATTGTTAGGTTGGGACAGTTGTTGGGGTATGAATGATGATGGTGGAGGATTGGTTGCCCCGGGAGGTGGGGGAAAGGCGGCGAAAGGGTTTCCCCCAGTGTTGAAAGAAGGTGGGTTCGAGGGGGTTGGTGCCAATAGCATTAATGGTTGCAGTTGCGGGACATTTTGTGGCATGTCGTAGGAAAAAGGATCATTGGGATCAATGGTTTGGGGTGCTCCCGTGACCGAGATGGTGGGATGCGTGGGATTGCTGACGGGATAGAGGACAACGTTGCCAAATTCAGGTTGATGCCAACCTTCCACAGAAGGAACGTTGGGGACATACGAGCTACTGGGGATGTCATGCGAACCTTGGGGTACATTAGATGTGGAGGTGCCATACTTGGATAAGTCAACACCTGATGGTAACTTGACACCTTTGTCAATCAAGTGAGCCAAGATTTTTTCACCATGTCTTTCGAGAAGGCGTTCCGTCATTTGTGCATTAACAGGGTTGCTAAAGTGTTTCTCGAATGTGAGCTTGGGTTGATCAGCCATGTTTTCCTCCCTAGGTGGTGACATGTTTTGACCATCCACATTGGATTATGATGAGGTGCCATTGTCGGGATCATGAGGGATATTAACACCATAGTTAGGATCTGATGAGATGTTGACCGTGTTGGTGGGATTTTGAGGGTTGTTCGATTGGGCTTTCAGGGCTTGTTGGTCAGCCATTTTCTTTTCCTGTGATCGAGTCTGAATGGGCATGCAAGATGATGAGGTAGATCGAGATATTAGAAAAACATTGATGATGAAAGATTGATTCAATTTTGATGGGAGATTAGTTGATGATGATTGATTAGGCCGACGTGGATTGGCTTGATGGAATTGGATTGGATTGATTGGTAGATAGTGGATTAACCTAGGTTTTAGGTTTTTGATCTGGATAGGTTTGATGATGTGGGGATCGGATCGATCTGATGATTAGGATTGATGTGATGATAAATATGATGAAGACCGAGATCCATAACCGAGTTTAAGAAGGATCCTTGGTAACACTAAGTATTGATTGAAAGGTGGATGTATGATAACGACACTGAATCCAACTTGAGATAGAAGTAGATTGATTGGGTCAGAAAGGATAACTGAATTAAGATGGATAGTGATCCTAAGCCAGCTATGATGATTGTGATTAGGGATGAATACCTAGGTCAACTTGGATGACAACTCCAACGAGGTTTATATGGAATAACGGAGATCAGAGATGAAAGCAGAATTAGGACGGATGGGGAGCATCTTAGGGTAGACGAATGGCTCTCGAAATAAGCAAAAGAGTATTAAGGATAAATGAATCTTAGAACGAAGGGATGGAGACTTGGAACGGACATTCAGATGTTTGTTTGGATGCTGAATGGTCATATCGATGTTCAGAATAGAGGGACAATGAATGCCAAGTGATGATATAGGCTAGTCAAAGGACAGGTCCGCCACAACACAAGGACAGGTCTGCCACAGGGTTAGGAAAGGTCCACCACTGCACAAGGATAGGTATGCCACTGCACAGGGACAGATCCACCATAGGGTTAGGACAGGTCCACCACAGCACAGGGACAGGTCCGCCACTGCACTAGGACAATTTCACCACTGCACTAGGACAGGTCCACCACAGCACAGGGATAGGTTTGCCACTGCACTAAGATAGGTTCGACATAGGGTTGCGACAGGTCCGACAAAGGATAAGTTTAAGCTTGATGTTTAGACGAATGGGTAAGACAAAGGACCCAAAATATAGCAATCATAAAAGACTTGGCCAAACTGATAATCACTGGTTTTCGCACAAGAAAGACAATTCAAACAACACAACCCTAAGATTAGTATAAATGGGTATGGTCAACAAAGTCTTCTACTCTAGGATGCACATGGTTTCTAAGGAGTCCTCGATATACACCCAGTACGTGAGGCCCAAATCGTGAACACCAACCTGTTACAAGTGTGAGTCGGGAACCTTAGCGAGATACTAAAGGCTCGGACCAACTCTTCATGTCATCCCGATGCTTCGCCAATTACAATGTGGTTGGATTGAGGTACAACTTTCGCTCTCCCCCCTTTATATACCCCTCTGGTACACGTGGTTGGAATCGTCCCTTGGGGTGATGAAATCCCCAAGCAGGTCCCACTAAGAAAGTGAAAAAGGGTGACTCAAAAGGACTTGGAAAGCTACGATTTCTCATCACCCAGGATCGCCAAATGGTGCAAGGGGATTGGATATGTCAAATAGCCTTCCCAAACACACCAAACAAGGTTTATTGACACCCTTTAATTAAACTATGTTCCTATTTTACCAAAAGACAATAAAAAAAACTTGAGATTTTTTACCTTCTGGAGGACAGGTTTGCCACTATGCAGGGATAGATCCGCCACTCTGCAAGGACATGTCCACCACTCTATCAGGATAGGTCCGCCACTACAGGATAGGTCTGCCACCGGAAGACAAATCCGCCACCCTATCAGGATAGGTCCGCCACAGTAGGACAGATCCACCACTCTGTCAGGATAGGTCCGCCACAGCAGGACAAATCCGCCACTCTGTCAGGACAGGTCCGCCACTGCAGGACAGATCTGCCACTCTGTCAGGACAAGTTCGCCACTCTGCAACCTAGACCTTGAAAAATGAAAAAAATAGCAAACGTGAAAGAAATAGACCCATTTGTGGGTCCCATCGAGCATGCCAGAAATGTGATAGGTCGAATGTGAGCGTTAGAAAATGAGCAGCAAGTAAAAGAGTGCAAATAAACACCAAAACAACCTACACCTCAAGATTAGCCTAAGTTGGAAACAAAACAAGATAAAAGCAACAAAATGGAACTCTATACCTTGCATCGAATCGATCCTCTAGTTGGCCCTTCGATCTTTGATGTGTATGGTCCTTGGATGGCACAAGATGCAAGCTAAATGATGTTGTAAGGATGGGTGCAAGTGGATGAAAACATAAAAATGGCTAAGTATAATTTGAGAAACAAAATTGCAAGAGTTTGGCTAGCAAAATAATCTCTCCAAAATGAGAGAAAAGAGGGGGTATTTATAGGATTTTTGAGAATTCCTAGAAGAAATGGAGGGTCAAGATTGAGCCACCAAATATCAAGATGTAGGGCTAAGGTGAGTTGAGAACTCACAAGCCCTCACATCTTGACATGTGGCATGTGATTTAGCCCTAAAAGGTGAAGTGGACATGAGGTGGAAGGAGAAGTATATGACATGGAGAGGGGTACAAAGGACCTTGGGATTGGACAAGATCTCCTCATAAAGGAGGTCCTTGTCCCCATGTGGGTGGGTGAGGAATTAAAAATTCCTCAAATATTCCTCATGGGGAGATGGGAAAGAATAAAGAATAAGTGAAGGACATGTGGGGAGAAGTGAAGGAATTAAAAATTCCTTTTGGGTGCCTTGGGGGATTAAATGTGAATTAAAAATTCACATAGGGAAGTGGAGTGCCTTGTCCAAAAGGAGAAAGCCTTTAATAAGGTTGACTCAAGGACATATGCCATAAATAGGATGAGGATTAGGTTAGGCTAATCAAATGATTAAGGTTGTGCAAGTACTCAGTTAGATGGATTAATGACTCATTAGAAGCAAGTGGGAGATTATGGAGGATGTGACCTTAATGATGATTAAGGGTGTGCACATGCTAACCCTAGTTAATTAGAAGAAGATGAAGTAATTAAGATGGATTAGGGACCAACTTGCAAAAGTTGGAGGATGTGACCATGAGAGAGAAAAGATGAATTAAAAATGAATTTTAATTTAAAAGGGGAATATGACTAAATTAAATAAAAGGGTATATTTATTTAATTTAGAGGAGGAAGAGGGGTAAATTATTAAATTAAATACTTTAGGACCCTTGTGCAAGATGCAGGTATTAATTAAACAACTGGTTTAATTAATATTGACAGAGGGGATGAGCAACCAGATGAATAAGGAGACGCGTTTGATCATATGAAAGTGATCAAATTGGACGTCTACACAAACATTTTAACATTATCATCAAAATTTCAAACCCTTTAAGAGGCAAATACAATTGACCAAATTCATGTGTTATTGCTTGCCCTTGGGGTTTTATCCTTAGAGGTTTCTAAACACTTGAATTTACATCTCAATTTTCATACTAAAGTTAAAAAATAGGTAACCCTTGCCTTGATTTCATCAAAATTCCACATAACATACTTAATCTTATGGTTCTCTGTATTTTGAATCATTTCAATGATTTCTTCATGTGACATTCCAAAGGGATTATTGGTATGATCCTCTACCTCCTCTTGAGGGTTTTGTGATGATGTAGGAAAGTTGATTAGAGGATTACTTGATTCAACAAGATTTGTTTCAGAATTTGTTTGACATAGGTCACTTGTAGTGAATGTTTCTTTGTTGACTTCCATGTTTCTCTTGTGTTGAGATCTAGTTTGCACCATAAAATAGGGATAAATTTTGAAGAATATGGGAGATGAATCTCTAATTCTTTGGATTGATATAATCTTAGGCACAAAAAGAGAAAATTTAGGATGTTTTTCAAGGATCAAAGGTGATATGATGGGGATGATGTAAAATATGGATGATGTGAATGTTTAAAATTTTGAGAAATCTTGAGGGGATGCTATACTTTTTAGGACTTTTGGATTTGTTTCTTGGATTTTTTTTGGATTTTGAATTGACCTTGATTTGATTTTTGGTTTGCTTTGTTTTTGGATTTATGAACAAATAGACCCTAAGATGCTGGATGATTATCTAAGAGGTAGATTTTCTCAAAGGACGATAATTTGAATATGTGTAGGGAGAAGGATGCATCTACCCACACCTATTCAAACAAGATGATAATTTAACCAAGCGTATGAAGAAGGATGCATCTAAATTCTTAGCTAAACAAGATGGTTTGATAATTTGACTAAGCATATGCAAAAGGATGCATCTACACATACCTAGCCAAAGATTATTTGATGTTTTTGATTCAAAGATTTCAAGGATTTTTCTTCAAGGTTTTGATGATTTTGATTTTTTCCAAAAAGCCTAGCATGAAGGATAATTTTAAGATTTTTCAAAAGGTGATGGTGAGGTGATTTTGGTTTGATGTTCAAGGATGAATGAAAAGGTTTCATTTTGATCCTAGAATGTATCTAAAATGACACTTGTTTGCTAGACCTCGGTATTTGAAGAACATACAATACTCCTAAGGACCTCTATAAGCAAGAAGTGGTTCAAATTGAGCATACATTTCTAGATTTTTCAAAGGAATGAGTCTATAGAACCTTGTGAATTTTTTTCTTATTTTGATATGTTTCTTTTGATTGCACTTCCTAATGTATTTCTTGATGAATTTTTGAGTGTGACTCCTAAATTTTGAACTTTTTCTCAAGGAATTTTTCTTTGGGATTTTAATTTTTTTGGAAATCATGAGGAACTAACACGTGTGAGAGCCAATTTTGTTATATTTTCTTAGTGATTTTGTTTTACCACAAACACTTCTTTGATTAGATTTTCAAACTAGATGTCCAATGTCCCAATTTATTCAAATCCCACACTCCCCATCTCATCTACACCCCCATCCCAAATTATCACTCAAAACATCCCGAAAATAACATCATCCATTTCTCCAACTCAACCTAGTGTTAACAAGGGAAGTGCATTTCTCAATGCCTTACAAAAACACCCCCTTGTCAATAATCAAGACTTGGATGCAAACACCATAACCCAAAATCCATTACATACGTATGTCCCTCTCACTTTCCATGATCCCAATGATCCATCATCATCATCCTTTCATGTAACACCCCAAACCTCTCTCCTCATAACCTCACAAGGAGAAGGTGACATGTTCGGACCAGGTGGCATTTTTGACACTACACCATTTCCTCAAGAGATCACATCCCTCATGTTTTCACCACTTCCACCATTTCCATCATCATCCAAACCACTTCTTGGCTTAGGGATTCCTCCATTACCAAATATCAATCAAAATCAAACCAACATCCCAAAAATCAATCAAAGTATCATGCCAAACTCTCCAAACAACAACAAGACCGAAAACAAGCATTTTTTATACAAAAAGTACAAGCATACATGGCTTAGTAGAATTTGCAAATAACACCAATCAACACATCAACCAATCCACCCATCCCATCAACAAGTGAACCACCTCAGAAAACTTTCATCCCACCTCCTAATCTACAAAATGATGTTGTAGCACAAATAAAATTACTCTCAAAACAAGTGTTCGATCTTCAATCAGGGCGAACCACAAAAAAATCTAGCAACTTGTGTCCTTATCCATTTGACAGGAGCCTTGTGATGAAACTATTCCCAAAGGGATTTGAGATCCCCAAGTTTGATAAGTATCATGGGATGGGAAACCCTAAAGATCACATTAGGAAATTCTAGGTTCATTGCATGGAAGTCGCATATGATGATACCTATCTGATGCAGCTATTTCCTAGAAGTTTAGCTGGCCATGCCATGGAATGGTTCTCTTGCCTACCTATAGGCATATAGACATTCCAAGAAATCATAGATGCATTCATCAAAAACTACATATGCAATATCACCATGGATGTTAGTCTAGAGGAACTATTGACTCTATAAAAAGGTAAGAATGAATCATTTTCTTCATTCCTACAACAATGGTGATCCAAGGCGATTAAGAGAAAATGGGTCATGCCTAAGGAACAACAAGTGTGCACTATCATATCCAACCTTGACGACCTCTTGGCCTTCCACCTCAAAGTTCAAGGGATCACCACATATGATCAGTTGATTTCCAAGGTTCTCAACATCGAACAAGCCCTTATGACACAACCCAGAGGATCAACTTCATATCCTGAACAATAGAAAAATCGCCCATCTATAGGCTATAATGACAAAACTTGCACATGGGAAATAAACAAAAATGTTACCAATGATGTTTTCATCGATGCCAAAGTTGTCATCAATGCCCCTCAACAAAACATACCCGCACCACAACAACAAATCCAAAACCATCAACAAAACAACCATCCAACAAACACAACACAACAACCAAACAATCAAGCGATCAATAATGTCAAAAATCAAAGGGGACCATCCCAACAAAACAAGAAATTCACCAATCGAAAGTACACTACCCTTGGGGAACCACTTGAATTCATCATGATCAAGAAACTGATAAACGAAAACCTCATCAAGGCTCCCACCTATGAGAACTACCAAGAACCAGATGTAAAACCTCCTTGGTACAATGAAAATCAACTCTGCGACTTCCACAAAATCAAAGGGAACACCACTAAAAGTTGCATGAGGTTAAAAAACCTTGTCCAAGACCTCATTGATCAAAGAATCATAAATGTGGAACAACCAACAAGGAATCAAAATCTCAAAATATACACGAATCTGATGCCTAACCATAACAATAAAGGGAACAATAACATTGATAAGGGGAAAGGAACCTTCAAGAATGTGAATCATGTGTATGACCATGTCGTCAAATCCTTGGATGACTACTATGCTACCATCACCATCAAAGGAGCCCATGCCTATTGTGGAGTCACCACAAGAGGTGGAAAAATTTCCATCATAGGATCATCCCAGCCAAACAAAGTACCTACAACCAAATCTATTCCCAATGTTTACAATGTCCTTGATCAGCTAAAAGGAACCCCAACACAAATCTCCATCATGAAGTTATTAAAAATATCATCCACTCACAAGAAAATCCTTGAGGAAGCATTAGCTTCATCCACTATCCTCGCAGATCTTGATGTGAAACAATTCCAAGCTATGGTCGGAAACATCATTGCCCTGATTCTCCTTACATTCTTCAACCAAGATTTTCCCACTCAACCATCTCATAATTATGCACTCCATTTCGGGGTTCTAGTGTAGAAAAATAATTTCAAGTGAGTCTTTATAGATGGAGGTGCACGCTTGAATATTTGTTCCCTCAAGCTCATAAAGAACCTAAAAATATTAGAGGATTCCATCAAAAAATTCAAAGGTATTACAATTAGAGCATATGATGACCAGGAAAGAGTGTCCCAAGGCACAAACCAAATCCCTATTCAAGTAGGTCCAACTATCATGGAAACCACCTATAGGTCCTGGACCTCGACTTTCCTTATAACATTCTTCTAGGATGTCCATGGATCCATGCAATGCAAGCAGTAGCATCAACCTTCCACCAGTGTGTCCAATTCACATATGAAGGACAAGAGGTCATCATCCATGGAGATCCTGAACCATTCTCCTACTGCAAGAACCTTGAGGCAAAATACTACAAAATACCTCAAGTACCTAAAAATGATGAAGGCCCATCAACACCATACATTGATCTAGTCACTCTCGCTTCCACTTCTGTGATAGAGACACTTGTGATTCCCGCCATCCCCACCATCTCTGATATCAAATTCATCATCTAAGACAATAGTTGTAGAAACTATATGATCCCAAAAATTCCTTTGTAGTAGGAGAGTTACCACAATCTCCCAGATCACGAGGACGTCCATAATCAAATCAAGCCTCCACTTCCCAAACATCCCCTGAATATCCCAAATTGAGAAGTTGGGGAGATCTCATCTGCGAAGTCATAGACGAGGACCCATGTCATCTCCTATATCAAGATGATAGACTAGCAACTAATCTACTAATGGATGATAGAAGCAAAGGTTTGCAAATGATGCTTGCAATGGGCTATGACAAAAACAAGAAACTAGGGGAAAAAAAAAATGAGCTTATAATACCCCTCATTCTTGAGACACGAATGAGAAATCTTGGCCTCAGATGTACCCCTCTCAATATAACCGTATGTGGATGAGGTTCCCCAGTTAAAGCAGTCAAGACTTCCCGTGAACCAACACTATCTAAACTTCGCTTACCTGTATCCACTGGCCGCATCTTAAATAATTTCACTTTTTGACATAACTAATGTCTATAGTAGTAGTGATGATGAGGATCCCATAACCAACTTACCCAGGCTCTTTAAGGATACTACCCTTCTCGTGATTAGTACCCTATCTTATGATTTTGAAAACCAAAACCATGAAATCTGTTTAGTCTACCCACAACTCATCAATTATGACCAACAAGGACCACCAATTCTTGACACATTCAAAAAATATGAGGCACTCTCATAACTCATGGGAATGCAAGATACTATTCCATGTGGGGATCACAAAGTAGGATTCATCATTGAGCTGGATACACATGCATATTATGAGGAAACGATTGAATCCCTTAGTCACAAAAGTGAGAAATTAAGAATAATATCTAAGTCCTTGAGTGAAAACCACATTGTTATCAAAGGAACAAGAGCTACTAGCACCCTTATTAAGAGAAAGACAAGTTAATTTTGCATGGATCTATGTTGACATGCCAGGGCTCAATCCAGAAATTATAGTTCATCATTTAGCCGTGTACCCTGAAGCACAGCCTGTTTGACAAAAACTTAGGAAAATGCACTCTCATATTTCCTTACTAGTCAAAATGGAACTAAAGAAGCTATTGGATGTAGGATTCATTTGACCAATAGACTAGCTAGAATGGGTGTCATACCTAGTTCTTGTCTCAAAACCCGATGGGGGCATCAGAATTTGCACAGATTTTAGGGACTTGAACAAAGCATGTCCAAAAGACGATTTCATGTTGCCCAACATTGACATGATCATAGACATGACAATGAAACAAAAAATGCTTTCCCTGATGGATGGTTTCTTGGGATACAACCAGATAATGATTGCTAAAGAAGACCAACACAAAACAACCTTCACTTGTCCATGGGGGACTTACTACTAGAATATGATGCCATTCAGCTTGAAGAACACAGGAGCAACATACCAAAGATCCATGACCTTAATCTTCCATGAAATGATCCATAAAAATGTCAAATATTATGTCAATGACATACTAGCCAAATCCAGAAAGAGGAAGGATCAATAAGAAACCTTAAGTGCAATTTTTGATAGGCTAGATGAATACAAGGTCCGATTAAATCCAAAGAAGTGTGTCTTCGATGTATAATTAGGAAATTTTCTAGGATACATAGTGTCAATGAGAGGTATTAAGGTAGACCCCACTAAGGTAAAAGAAATCCTTGAGATGGAGGCACCCAAAACATTGAAACAATTGAGAGGTCTCCAAGGTAGGCTTCAATCCATTCGAAGATTAATAACACAACTGGTAGATAAATAGAATCCATATTATCACTTACTTCACAAGGGAGTAGCGTACAAGTGGGATAACAAGTGTGAAGATGCCTTCAATAAGATAAAAGAATATTTTCTTACACCACCAGTCCTCATTCCACCGATCCCAAGAGAGCCATTAATTCTCTATGTGTCAGCAATAGCAACAACCCTCAATGCTCTTCTAGCTCAACACAACAAAAATGGGATAGAAAGGGCCATCTATTACATCATCATAACAATGGTCGGACATGAGTTAAAATACTCAATCATTGAAAAAGCGTGTCTAGCAGTAGTGTATGCTTCACAAAAAACTAGACATTACATATTGGCACACAAAATCAAACATATCACCAAAATTGAGCTCCTCAAGTACTTATATCAAAGGT
The DNA here is from genome assembly GCA_007258455.2 of Sequoia sempervirens. Classification (NCBI taxonomy): domain Eukaryota; kingdom Viridiplantae; phylum Streptophyta; class Pinopsida; order Cupressales; family Cupressaceae; genus Sequoia; species Sequoia sempervirens. The sequence goes on from VDFB02185921.1 coordinate 21,303, forward strand.
AATTCTCACAGGAAGGATGGCTAAATGGGTCATGATACTATTAGAGTATGACATTGAATATGTGGAGTGGAAATCAATGAAAGGACAAGTCATCACATATCAGATTGCAGAAGCACCGATCTATTCAAAGAATCCTCTCATCTTAGATTTTCTAGATGAATCCATATTCAATCTCAACATAGCCGACCAATGGAAACTCTACTTTGATGGATCATACACACAACATGGATCAGGAGCCGGTGTATTTTTTATCACCCCACAAGGGGACTGCATACCTAGATCCTATAAATTAGCATTCCCCTGCACCAATAATATTGTAGAATATGAGGCTTTAACCATAGGTCTCAGAATAGCTGTGCAGTGGCACATCATGGCCCTCAAAGTATACAAAGACTCATAGTTGATAATAAACCAAGTGAACGGTGAATACTAGACTAAGGATGATAAACTCACTCCATACAAGAAACTGGTGGAGACTCTCAAGGAATCCTTCATCGAGATAACAGTTGATAAAATTCCTAGAGAAAACAAAAAAGTTGTAGATGCCATGACAACAATTGGATCCTTACTGGAAATCCCCTCCAACATCCTAAAACATGAATTCTTGGTAGAGCAGCTTTTCATGCTGACATTCGAGCTACTAGAGTCAAAATTTGTGTGCAAAATTTTTGGTCTTGGAGATCCATAGTACCATGAAATTTATAGTTACCTACGAATAGGTGTCTTACCTACTGACTTACCCTCAAGCTTAAAAATAACTTTTATTAAAAAATATTCTAGATTTGTCATTCTATGAAATACCTTATACCGTAGAAGCATAAAGGGAACCTTATTATGTTGCCTTAATACTAACGAAGCCTTGACTACTTTAACTGAGGTGCATAACGAGATTTGTGGTTCGCACTCAAGTCAAATGACCTTGGCCAAGAACCTACTAAGGATGGGGTATTATTGGCCCACAATCAAAAGAGAGGCACACAACTATGTCAAAAGATGTCTACAATGCCAACAACACAAGGACCTCATCCATGCTCCAACTCAAGAGCTCCATCCTATTGTTACACCATGGCCCTTCTCATAGTGGGGGCTCGATCTGATTGAAAAAATCACTCCCACTTCATCTAATGGACATAAGTTCATCATAACAACCACTGAGTACTTTACCAAGTGGGTCGAAGCCATACCAATAACCTACATAATGGGGAAGCATATATCAAAGTTCATCTTGAACTATCTCATATGCCGATATGGTATCCCACAAGCCATTATCTCAGATAATGGGACACCATTCAAGAATCAGGATGTCCATGACCTTTATGAAAAAATTCAAATTCTAACATCGCTTCTCCACCCCATATTATCCCCAAGGCAATGGCCAAGCAAAAGCCACAAATAAAACCATTTTAAAGATCCTCAAGAAAACAGTCAATGACGCAAGCCATGACTGGCATCTGCAACTCAATCCCACCCTCTGGGCCTATCGAACTAGCATCCACACACCCACTAGCTCCACCCCATTCTCCTTGGTCTACGGATCAAAAGCCATACTACCCATTGAGATCGAGCTCCCATCACTAAGAATATCACTATAAAACCTCATCACAGATGAATAATACCGAGTATCAAGACTGAATGAGTTGGAGCTACTGGATGAGCAGTGTACACACGCTTTGAATCATTTGCAAGTCTATCAGAATAGACTCAAGAGGAGCTATAACAAGAAAATCAAAAGCAGGACTTTCCAAGTTGGAGAACTGGTACTAAAGGAGAATCAGAAGAATGTCCTAAATCCAAACAACAAAGGAAAAATTGAACACAATTGGTTGGGACCATTTGTAATCACAAAAATCTATAAGTTAGGGGCATATAGTTATTAACACCTGAAGGGGAACCTCTACAAGAGCCCATGAACAACTCTCATCTCAAAAAGTTTTATCCCTAATCTTTCAAGGTATAGAACCCAAAAAATCAAAAAAATAGAAAATTTCCTAAAAAAATGGTTACCTTGGAAAAAAAGTGGAAAAAGGCATCTTGGTGACAATAAAAAATCCAAAAAAAAATAGAAAAAGGATAAAAAATAGTAAATAAAAAAATCGTCCTCTAGTGAAAACCACTTTGGTGGCACTTTGGGCAAGTACCTTGGCGAAAACCTAGCAAACAGGCGCCTTGTGTAAATAACCACTTTCCATCCACCAGGATCTTCATGGATTGTTCTACATCATCCATCAATTACACATCCATCACATTCAAACCTCCATCCATCACCCATCCACCCTCATTCGCATCATAGCTTGGTCTAGTGTTAGTATCATGATCCCTCCTAGTACTACTCGGCCCATTCCCAAGGTCAATTTGTCTTGCATTTATCAAAGTAGTCTATTGTATCATGCTAGGGGAATATTCTCATTGAATCAGATTCATGTATATTCTTGAAGTCCTAAAATTATAAAATTAGAAAAAATCCCAAAACATTCAAAACATGTCAAAATCCAAAAATAGGTCAAAAAGTTAGTCAAAAAGTAAAAAATAGATTCATCTTGTCAAACTACATGTCTTTGAGCCTTGAACGTAGGCAAGGTTGATCTTTGATCACCCCTGAGACACTTAGGTCAATCCTTTAGGAGTCCGTTGTAATAAATTGTCATTTCATCATGTATATCTTCATTTGTAAATCAATCAAGTCGTCAGTCGAGCTATGTGTTCTTTGCATGTATAACATAGGAAAGACTAATCTATTGATAAGCCCCCGAGGCCCCTAGGATAGGTCTTTAGGTTAGTCTCTTGGTAAAAAATCTCAGAAAACCCGAAAACATTAGAAAATCCAAAAATGAAAACATTTATAAAATTTCAAAAATACCAAAAACAGCCTCAAAACATCTCAAAACTTCAAAAACATCCAAATATTTGGAAAAAAATCCATCCGTCCCATTTCTCTTTCACCCACAAGAAATATCACTCATAATAAATGATCATCATCCTCAACCTTTGGTAAAACAGTTAGAAGCAAGTCTAGCATAGGTTAAAAAGTGAAAACTCAAAACATCAAAATATCAAGATCTAGGTTAGTACATAGCAAGTTGGTCAACTCTTTGTGTCAATAGCCTATCATCCAATCGGTCCCATATAAAATCGTCTAATATCGTCATGTCCTGGGATGCATCCTTCCTACAATGGACATCAACATTAGACATTAGACATCACCATAGTTTAGTCTTGGCTAGCAGTATTGAAGAACATCAAATTGTTTATTTACTGTATCTTTGTATTTTGATTTATCTTATTATGCTCATTCCAAGGACCTCTCAATGATGTCCCCAATGAAGGGATTTAAAGAGATAGGAATGGGGCAATGATCATTATCTTTTTATCTATTACGCTTGTTGGAATTTCTTGTAAAATATCTTGGCGCATACTTGTTTTATTTAGGTATGTATGGAGGGTGTTCTAGATATCTTGTTGACCACATAGGAAGGCTTGCCTTCCTATGTTTTGGTCTGAGATGTTTGAAATACCTAATGTGCATCCTAGTAAGGTTTGCATATGTTAAGTGTGAACAAGGATACTCCTATCTGATTATCAAATCAAAATCCATCACACTAAATACAACGTCATCCTGGTTCTTAATATCTTGATGCATTGTATTTATGTGTGTTATCAAACATAAGATAATTGACCCTTCAAAAATCCCAACTCCATGGAAGATATTCATCATCATCATCATCTTTTGTCTTGTTGAAATCTCTTCTTTATTTCATCCCTTCTCTTTTTTCATGTTAACAGGGTACTATGACAGTTAATCACCACCATCATTAATCTTGCACCCACAAATCGTCAGCACAATGCATATCATATAGAAAAATTGATCATCTCATATGCATATAATATAGATTTGTTATTCTAAGCATCTCATAATCATAACATCACATACACATTTTTCATATAACAATCTCTTATGTAATCACATAAAACATAAATAATCCATCACATCATCCATGGCATAATCATATAACAGCCATTGCATCACATAAATAGGTTAGGCATTTGTATCCATTTGTATAAAGCATACATCATCATCAACATGCATATCATCCATCATCCATCCATATCATAATAGAAAATATCATAAAAGCATTCATTATGCCATCACATATACATCATAAGGTCATTACTCATATATCATTTTGCATATACACCATAAATCATCATTTCTATACCATTTGGCATAACATATCATTTCATGTATCAAAATCACATCACATCATTATATAAACATCGTCATAAATACATATCATACATGGAAAATCACATACATTCATCATTGCATAGTTGCATATCATGCTCACTGCATTCACAACATCATCACCATCAAAACAAAAAAAGATATCAAAAAAAGAAATCATTTCGTAAATCATCACATTTGCATCAACATACATAAAATTGTCATATAGATTGCACCATCATAAAATCATACATAGAAATCATTTCGTAAATCATCACATTTGCATCAATACACATAAAATAATCATATAGATTGCACCATCATAAAAGCATACATAAAAAGGTACCACAAGAGAAACGTACCATCATAAAATCCATTCATATCGCATATCCATTATATCCATAATTGTGACAAATGAATATCATATGTCATCATTCACATGAGGCATAATATAGATCTGTTAGTCACATAACCATTACATAACACATACACCATCAGAAAGAAATGCATCCATATATATATGCATCACACAATACCATAACATTATTGCATCAAAAAAAGAAATAGAACCATCTATAAATGCATAATAAATAAATGATACACATCACATCACATCAACATTATCATCTCATATATATCATTAAGTAAATTTCATAGTACAAAATAATAATTGGATCACTATACATGTGTGTATGTCAATGAGTACAAAAAGGCCCAATGGGCTATCAAAAATGAGCCCATATGGCATGAAAGATTAATATCTTGATAAAAAAAAATGAGGTCTGACCCTCCTGTCTGCTACCCTCAGCTCTGTCACCGTGACCCTCTGACGGTCTATGGCTGGTTAGCTGTGAGTAATCTAGGGCCCAAGATGGTCTAGGTACAACTTGATGGTAAAGAAACCAATATTAATTCACCTCCCATATGGCCTCCATGTATGAGTGAAGGGGAACTATACTATGAGAGGAGGAAGCTGCCATACTCTCTAGCTACTGTTTGCGGCCCATTTCTGCAGCCACTTGTAACTTTGTGGCATGCCTCTATAAAATTTCCTGATCTCTCTCTACACAGGCCTAGTTCCCTCTCTACTGTCAAGGCCTGGACCTGGGCCTACAACTGTAGTATCAACCCATCCCTCGGATCTAGCTGACCCATTGGCTATCCTAGCGGAGGTTACACATGAGGATGGTCCTCACCCCTAGCTCGTGGTGGTGTGGCAACCCAATCCTGGTGCCCGTCATGTCCACCCTCTGGCCCCTAATCTTTTTCCTACATGTGTACATCAACATGAGGCTGATCCTACTGAACCAATCTCTATACACCTGAGTCACTCCTGGATCTATGACCCCCTGATCATGCACCCATGGCTAGGTCACCAGCTGCCTGAAACTGTCTAGGCCCTCTACAATACTGTACAAGGATCACATACTAGTTGCCCAATGCCGGAAGGTTGCTAGTACATCTGTACTTGGTCGAAGATATGCAACGAGAGCTGTCATTGTGCCATCTCGTCAAGGTATCAAAGCTCAAATTGTGAAATCTTTGAAGGCTATGTGTGAAAATGAATTGGAAGTGGCCTCCTCAAGCCTATTTAAGTAAAAAAATTAGGGTTTTTTTACCCCATTCAGCCATCCTACTACGGTTTTGGACCCTGATCATGTTTTTGTCCATTTGAGGGTTGTTTTGCACTATTTTTTGGCATTTTACCTCATTTTTTGACCTCTCAGAGCCTTTCTAGACATGTCAAGCACCTTGTCCTCTTTGTTTGCGAGATCACCCAAAAAACAAAATTTTCATCCAATCTCTTGAGGGGGCAATATATTACCATAATTTCCTTCGTTAGACCAGTAGTGAGGCAATTTTTAAAAATCATAAAAAATTTGGCTTTTGATCGAGATCGTTTATTCTTTAAACCAATGCAACGAGTGCAATACTTCAAAGAGGGGCAAAATGTAGACATAGAAAATGTACTGATCGACATTGTGCATCTGATCCCGACCACTAACATCATTTCATCCTAGATCATCCCTCAGTCCAACCATTTAATTGAATACCTTTATTTGATTAAATTCATCAATGTTCCTCTCTTAATGAAATAAATCATTTATCTAATTAAGTCATCCTTTCTTGCTATTTAAATCAATCAGTCTTATCTAATTATCCCTATTTAATTAAATAATCGATTTTATTTGATTAAATCTCTAAATTCCATCCATTAAATTAAATAAATTAAAACCTTATTTAGTTTAAATCTAACTTCATCTCATTGGTTAAATAAAATAAAAATATTTATTTAATTAATCTTTAAATCATATTCTTCTCATATTTGATTTAAATCAATCCATAAATCTAAATCAATATGTCACAACATTTTGATCTCTCATTAAATTAATTAACCTTGATTAAGTTAATCTCCTCTCATGTTCCATCCTCTAACTTTTGCAACTTTCACAAGAAAATAGATTTAATTCATTTATTAAATCTCTATTTTCTCTCAAAAGGCATAATAAAGGAATATTCCTCAAATTTGAATTCAAAATTCAAGTGGAATTTTCCCTTCCAACAAGGCATTTACTCCACCTAAAAGGTCCTTTTTCCTTGAGCCAAGTGGCATTTAATGCACCTTCTTTCCCTCTTACATGTCATTTCAGCAATTTCAAATTTCAAATATATGCATTTATTGACACATTCTTCAAAACTAGCACATCCTCCATCCACTCACATGTTGACAAGTGGCCCCTTGCCATTTTTTTATTCTTAGTCCCACATTCCTCTCTTTTTGGCATTCTTCCAACTTGAAATTCTATAAATAAGAGGTTAATCTCCTCATTTCATCATCCACAACTTGAGTAAACTTACTATACTCAAATTCATAGCAACTTTCATTCAATTTCATCCAATCTTAGCTAGGTTATGCAGATTTTTATCTTGGAGCACATTGGAGGTCTTCATCAAGTGGATCACTCTTCATCATCAATCATCTTCATCACATCATTAGAGTTGGGAAAGGGCCAATTTTCACATCAAATTGGCACAAACTCCCTCAAGAGATTAAGAGTTTGCTTTGTCTTAGAATAGGATTTAATATCTTAAGCTTTAAGTTTGTTGTGTTCTTCATTCCATTCCTTTTCTTTTGCATTTAAATGGATTTCTTGAGGAATCTCTATTCTAAATTGAATTTTATCTTATTAATGTGTTCATTTGTTGTGTTCTTGCAAGTATAGGATATTGGTTTACACCTACAATAAAAAAAAGTACCTTGTACTATTCCTCCTACTATCAATATCACTTGCCATATCAGAGTCAACATATCCTTTTAGAGAAAAAATTGTTCCTCCAAAACACAGTTTCTTTGAAGTATACCTCTCAAATATTAGATAATCCATTTATCACATTCCAATGTTCCATTCTCGTATTTCTCATATACTTGCTCACAACTCCCACTACATGTACAATATCTGGCGTTGTACATACCATTGTATATATTAAGCTACCAATTTTTGATGCATATGGTACCTTAGACATTTTCTCTTCCTCCTCTTGTGTCTTTGGACACATCTCCTTAGTCAACTTAAAAATGACTAGGAAAAGGTGTACCCAAATCCTTCATAGAAAATGAATTTTCTAATTTCTACTTAAATTAATTAATATGCTACATGTTAGACCTGATAGCAAGCATGTCATCAACATAAGGCAACAAGATAATATAACTTTCATTACCCAATTTCTTAAAATAAACACAATAATCAAAATGACATCTTTTGTAACCTTGTTCATCTATAAAACTATCAAATTTCAAATACTATTGCCGAGGTGCTTGCTTCAGGCCATAAAAACTCTCCTTTAACCTCCACACAAATTTCTCCTTACCCTTGACCTCATATCCCTGTGCTTGCTACATGCATATTTCCTCTTCCAAATCCCCATGGACAAATTTTTTTTTCACATCTAGTTGTTCAAGATGCACATCTTCCGTAGCCACAAGACTTAGAATAGTTCTAATAGAAGTTGTCTTTACAATTGAAGAAAATATTTCATCAAAATATTTACCTTTTTAATATGCAAAACCTTTTACCACGCGTCTGGACTTATATCTTTTCTTGCCTCCATATTCTTCCTTCAACCTGTAAACCCATTTATTTGGAAATGCTCTTTACTTGCAGGAAGTTGGACTAAGTCCAAAGTCTAATTCTGTATCAAGGAATCCATTTCCTCTTTCATTCCTAGCTCCCATTGCTTTTTGGTATCTATCTGTATTTCTTCTTCATAACCTTCAAGTTCACTGGAATCGGTTAATAATATAGAATATAATGATGTAGAATATCTTTCTAGAGGTCTAGATATCCTTGTAGAACATCTAACACTTGCAGGAGTTTGTGTGATAACATGTTGCTGAGCATCGAGTACCACTAGAATTTTATTTTTTGGAATCTCATCCAACACCACATATTCCTTTTTGGCATTTTTATGCTTCTTTTCTTTCAGCTGATCCTTATACATGACCTTATTGAATATAACATCTCTGCTCCTAATGATTTTATGATTTTCATAATCCCTTAACCAATAACCAAATTCATCTACTCCATTTCTAATGAAGGTACATGTTTAAGACTTAGCCTCAAGGTTGGTGCTATTTTTAATATCAGCATGGACAAAAGCTTCATAACCAAAGGTTTTTGGAAATGAATACTTACCTTTTTACCTGTCCAAGCCTCCTTTGGAAGCTACCATCCAAAGGATTTGAAGGTCCCCAATTTATTAAATAAACAACGGTATGTACAACATTTTCCCAAAAGTGTATGGGTAGTATAGCATGCAATCTCATGCTCCTTGCACACTCCATAATGGTCCTATTCATTCTATTTGACACACCATTTTCTTGTGGGGTTTGAGGAACCATTTTTTTCCTACAAATTCCATTATATGAACAGTAATTTTCAAATTCTTTGCTGCAATACTCACCTCCATTATCATATTTAAGATGCTTCAAATTTTTTTATGTCTCATTCTCAACCAAAGATTTCCACTTTTTTAAAAGGTTCAAACACTTATGATTTTTTGTTTAGGAAATACACCCATGTTTTCCTAGTTGCCTCATTAATAAAAGTAACGTGATAGAAAGATCCACCAAGAGAAGATAGCTAAGCTGGTCCCCATACACTTGAATGCACAAGCTCTAATTTCTCACTCTTCTTCTCTTTCCCAACTTTGAGAAATCAGACTCTTTTTTGTTTTTCATAAACACAATTTTCATAGAACTCTAAGTCAATTTGCTTCAGACCTAGTAGTAAATTTTTGGAGTGAATTATATTCATCCCTTTCCCACACATGTGCCCAAGTCTATGGTGCCACAATTTCGTTTATGTCCTTGTAGAAAATGCTATAATTGTCTCATTAGCATCTATTTTTGTAACAACTAAGGTAGAATAAGTACTACCAACTTACACAAATACAATGTGCTTACCTTTTCACCTTTAGCTACTACTAATGCACCTTTAGTGACCTTCCAAACTTTTTCTAAAAAGGTAACTATGCAGCCTTCAGTACCCAGTTGTCCTAGAAATTAAATTTCTTCTCAAATTTGGAGCATGCCTTACCTCCTATAGCGGACATTCATTTCCACTCTGCAATTTGATTTTTAACTTTCCTTTTCCAACAATCTGACAAGGTTCATCATCACCCAAATATACCTGTCCAAAATCATCTTGAACGTAATCTACAAA
>VDFB02185922.1:0-19407 GCA_007258455.2 Sequoia sempervirens
TTCAAGTATCTACAATATGCATACATGTATATATAGATGTACATATAAACATGTATGTGTGCATGTGTATATATGTGTGTGTATACATGTGATACATGTATGTACATACATGTGTATGCATGTATATATATGTATGCATGTATATACATGTATATACATACATATGTATGCATGTATATATATACATACATATGTATGTATATACATATATTACATGAGAGGAATAAGATAATTAAAGACATAACTAAATAAATAAGATTTATTTAGGTAATCGGGATAGAATAAAGATTAATACATAATTAATCAAGAGATTAATGATAAAGTGAATTAATTAAATAATGTAAGTCATTTAATTAATAATAGAAATATGAATTTAGACAATAATTAAATAATTAAACATTATTTAATCATTAGGAAAATACGATAATTAGTGATAAAATGTTAGTCACAAGTTAGGACAATCTCAGGTATTTACAATATGTATACATACATATATACATGTGTGTGTGTGTGTGGACAGAGAAAATTGGGAGGAAGACATGAATCATCAATAGCAACCACAAAACTATATAATTCAAGTCGTAGAGATTATAATCTACCAATGAAGTACAAAATGACAATAGAAATCAAATGATAAATAAGATATACCTCAACTTCTATGTGAAATTCAATTCCCCTCCATTGCTCTTCTCAATTTTTCTTATGGGTAAAAGCACAAACCTATGTCACACATTATAAAGGAATTGGCCAACAACAAAAAAAACTCTAAACTTCGACCACATAAAAGTGGTCTTTATGTTTTGAATTTCAAAATAGTGTAAACTAATGAAATGTAGAACTTTTGATGAAGTTTATTCTTGTAATTTTTTTATTTTTAAAATTGTTTTTCATTATGTTTTTATCAATTTAAGGACAGATTTTGGAATGCTGAAAATTTCAAAAAAGAGTGACTTCATGGGTCGTCAAGAAACAAATTGAAAAAAACTTCATTTCTCCCTCTTTTTTTTTTCTCCAAATAGGTAACTTCAATATCTTATGCATGGGAAAAAAATCAAATTTTGATATATATTTTTTTCTCATAATAGCATTTAAAAGTCAAACATGTGAATTTGGCTTGAGTTTTTCATAGGAATTAGATCAACTATTTTTCAATATTTTTTAAGCATTTTCAAAAAATATTATATACCCTTTTGAAGAAGACTCTTTCCTCTTGTACTTATATAAAGATTTAATTTTTTTAATTTCTAATCAGCCTCTTTTTTAATTTTAACAACCTACTTGCATTATTTTAAAAATAAAATATATTAAAACTAAACAAAATATTAAAAAATATATATATTTGGATTCACCACTCTGAGCTCTACAAAAGGGTTATTTTTTTTTTTGCAAAAAAAACATTCTAACTAGAGAAATACTCTTCCAAAGTTGAATGTTTTAGAAAATTTTGAAAAAGGGTGAGTTGGCTTCCAAGTAGGATGCCAACTAGACATGCTTGGCCAAGTGTGTTTCGGCCAAGCAGGTTTCGGCTGAAACCCTCTCAGCTGAAAAGTAATTGGCCGAGACGTAACCGGTCGACAACTACTCGGTCAAAAATGGTAAAAATAAAATTAGTTTATTTTCTTTTAATTTTTCAACTCAAGAAAATTCAATAAAATACATATTTTGATTATTTCGACCAGGGAAAGCTTATTTCAATCAAAGAAGGTTTATTTCGACATTTGAGAAGGTTTATAATTTTGACAATTTAGAAGACTTATTTCAACAAAAGAAAACGTATTTGGACAATAGGAGAGCTATTTTTGAAGGTATGTATTGATCTTCAACTTATTTAATTGATTATGTGTCATGCCCAAAAAAAATTTCACTAGAAATACCTAACAATTTTTTATTTTTATTTTTTAAAACCAGAGTTATAAAGCCTCTAACAATTGTCAACCATGCACGTACATGGTAATTTGTACTATACATATTAGAAGTTCATATATAAATGACATCACCAGGGACACTTCACCCAAGGGCAATGTGCAAGGATAATGAGGTCGATGCACAAGGTTCGTTACACACCCTAAGACAAAAACCAAGTTGGCTCCTAACATAGGTGGCACTAGATTTACGCAAGGCACCATTTACTAAAACATTAATATCCATGGGATTAATTACCATCCTAAAGTTAATACTATTACGATGTTGTGAGAGTTGTACTTAATTTTTAAGTTTTGCTATGGTAATGATAATATCTCTTACCCTTAAGAAGCATTTAATATTGTTCCCTAGTTCATACTTGATAAGAACATATGTAATATAATATTATTTACTAACCCCCATTAAAAGAAATCTCACTCCTTAGTCTTTTTATTGAAATAACATTGTCTTGATAATTTATTGTCAATGCTAAAACTAATATTATCATTATACAAATATTATTAAACCTATATATATATTTGCCACTACTTATTATTAATATTATTATTTTAAAAATAAATATTGATATTAATAATGATATTAATACTAACATTTCTCTTTTATGACATCATTAGTTTGATATTATTATAATTATTATTTATGCAATAACCATTTTCCTTGGTATTGATGGCTACGCTACCATAGTAATTTCAATATTTGTTTCAATATACCTTGAGAATAACAATTGCAATCAGAAAAATCCATTATTAAAATCTTGGATGCTCATCAGCATCCTTCAATGGGTAAAGTAATTTAATTATATATAACTATATATATATATATATATATATATAAAATATGAATAAAAATATATTTACATTCTCATTATTTACTTTGCTAATAACATTGACAAAGTATTTATCTTGCTGATATTATTCTATACTTTCTTACAATATATCAGCCAACAATTGTTATATCTACAATATTAACATTATCATTTGAATCAAATGTATCCTTCTTACCGATGTATTTAAAATTTAACATAATATGTTACACAACTTAAAACAATGACTGGAGAATACACTATTTACTTAATAGATCAGGAAAACTGAAATTACTTAGAATTAAAGTTTTAACTTACCCCAAATTTAGGTGCAGCTTACCACCTTATTTAATAACATTGGTATTCCAGATAATTCAGATCAATGTTGGTATTAATAATTTTATCCCAGCACTTATAACTCCCATTTTAAAATCATGTTCAATGCCCATTTTTATTAATTTCTTATTGTTGCTGGGCGTAATTTTGACTGTGTTAATAGTTGTGTTATGTACAGCTGATTTTGTTTTCGCATGATTTGCAGCTGTGGCAGTGTTAAGTATAGCTGTACAGTTTTATTTATTTTTTTAAACTAATAAGAAAGTAGGTGATATAAGATGAAAATGAAAACAAAATAACTGCCATCAGCTATGAGTTTTTTTTTTTTTTTTTAAAAAAATTCTTGATAGACAAATCTAAGAGAGTATTAGCATTATTGTCCCACCCCTATTATTACTGCTATAATATAAACATTAGCATTAATTTTTATGTTCAGGCATTATATCACAATTGTTACTCTTGATGATGTTAGTATACACTATATTATTAATACAATTTAAATTAGATTAAAACCATTCAATATAACCACATAGATATTCAAGGAAACATTATTTTATTATTAATACTATTATTAAGATCATTGTTAGCAAAAATGTTAATATATATATATATTAACATCAGTATTGATTATTATTTCTGACAGCAGATCTTGACGGATCCTAACACAATGAATTTTTGAGAGGAATAAATACGAAACGTGAAGGGCACGAATAAGAACTTTGGCTAAATGTTGAACCTCTCAACCTTCACATTAATTCTCCAACGCATGGCCCGAGTGAAAATTAAATGTGGCAGTTGGGGCGAAACCCTATGCAAATATCTCCTTGGCTGATGCATTCAATTTTTTGAGTTAAGCCATTGTCTCAAACCTGCATAGAGTAGGGTGGTCGAACAAAGCCCCGGAGTTAGCCCCATTTGTCTTAACCATTGGTAATTTGGAGGGCTAGACTCATATGATACATGGATGAAGGAGATTTTATCACTTGCAATTAGCGGTGGATGAGGTGACAACAGTGGAGAACTAACAATATCAGATTTAACGCATGGAAGATATTTTTGCATTGGTTTAAACTACCGCCAGTAGTTATCTTCTTGCTACTTGAGTGGTGATTGAAATATCTCCGTCAGTTGCTGAGATCAAGTTGTAAGTCAAGTTTACACTTTCTATGTGCTACGAATATTGCATGAGAGATAATTATCTTGTTTATGTTGTAAAAGATAATATACTACGTCATTGTGTATTGAGTATAGAGAGTAAGAGAGTTTCTCTGAGACATTGTTATGCTGTCAAAAATATCCCATAATCTTGTTGAAGTTAGAAGACATCTAAGAAGCTGAGTGATGTGATTGTATTGTAATGCATTGTTACAGACAATACAAAGTACTGTGCTTTTGGTGTGGGGTTTTTTTACCTGGAAAGGTTTTCCCCAAGGAAATTTGGTGTTAATCTTTTCTGTATGTTTTTGAATGTCTTTCTTTTATTCTAATAGTTTAAGATTAGTTTGAATCTACTTAATCTCTCTCACATAAATTAGTGTTGGAAGCGCGTTCCACACCTTTGCTTCCTTTCAGTTGGTATCAAAGCCTGGCCAGTTTGGGTCCCGTTGTTTGGTAGCATATTTTTTGTACTGATCTTTGTTTGAGTGGGAGTCTTTGTAGAAGTATTTTTAAAATCTTGTTGCAGAAATAAAGATGGCAAGCACATCCAGTAGAATCGAGATGGATAAGTTTAATGGCAGCAACTTCGAGTTATGGAAGTTAAAGATGGAGGATATGTTCGTGGATAGAGATCTGTGGGCTACAATATCCATTACAAAACCAACCACTATGACTCAAGAAGAGTGGGATCTAAAGGATTGAAAAGCCAAGGGTTTGGTTAGACTTTGTTTGCCTGATTCAGTGCTCTTGAATGTCCATGAAGAGAAAACTGCAAAATCTCTTTGGAAGAAGTTTGGAGATGTTTATCAGGCTAAATCTCTGGTAAACAAGTTATTCCTGCAAAAGAAATTGTATTCTCTGAAGATGGAAGATGGAGGATCCATTGCAGATCACTTGAATGCATTTAACATGTTGATTGCTCAGTTGGGTTTTGTTGGTGACAAGATTGAAGACAAGGATCGTTGCATGCTTCTGTTATGTTCTTTGCCAGACACATGGGATCACCTGGTTATGGCTATTGGAAGTACCACCACCAGTTTCAAAATGGATGATGTGGTTCCATCACTCTTGTCTGAGGAGATGCGGAGAAAATCTTTTGAGATGGCCAAAGAAGCACTTGCTATTCATGGTAGACCTAAAGACAGGCAATAAAAAAGACAAGAAGTTTAGATCAAAATCTTCAGGGAGATCTAAGTCTCCTGGAAAGTTCAAAGCGAAATGTTGGAAATGAGGCAAACCTAGTCATTTACGTAAAGATTGCAAGGAGGAGAAGAGAAAGAAAGGTAAAAAGAATTTTTCTGATTCTGACTCTGAAAAATCCTCTCAAGATGATGCAGATGCTTTTGTCGCAGCCTTGACAACACATGCATCAGAAGATGTGTGGTTAATAGACTTAGGTGCCTCTTTCCACATGACCTCGCATAGGGGTTGGTTCTCAAAGTATGAAGAGTATGATGGTGGGAAGGTGTATCTGGGTGATGACTCTCATCTGAAGATAGTTGGCCATGGAAGAATCAAGATTAGATTCCCTAATGGAAGAGTGAAGGGGATTGATGGTGTATTGCATATCCCAAGTTTGGCACGAAACCTACTTTCTATAAGTTAAGTAATATGGGTGTGCAGGTTGTTTTCTCAAATGGAGGATGCAAGATGACAAGAGGATCTATGGTGTTGGCTAAGGGTGTTCGGATTGGCACTTTGTACAAGTTGGATGCATGCACTATTCAATGCAATAGTTCTTTTGATATTTCAAAGAAAAGGCCTTTGGATTCTTTCCTCACCATTAGATCTAGCAGTGAAGAAGTCTATTGTTTGTACATCTGATGGTCATGCTTTCTGGGTACCTAAAGGTGCAAATGCTTTGGAGATGAAGCTTCCAGCAGAAAAGACAATGTTATGGCACCAAAGACTTGGTCATATTGGTGAGAAGGGTCTTAGAACCCTGAAAAATAAAATCCTTGTTGAAAGCCTTGATGATTCTAATCTCGAGTTTGACTTTTGCGAACATTGTGTATATGGTAAACAAAACCGAGTTTCTTTCTATTCCAATTCTCATAAGTCTTCTGGGGTGTTGGACTATATTCATGCAGATGTGTTTGGTCCTGTGAATGTTCCTTCATTAAGAAAATCTATATATTTTTTGTCTTTCATAGATGATTACAGTAGAAGGACATTTGTTTATTTTCTCAGGAGTAAATTTGAAGTCTTTAATCAGTTTAAGGAGTTTAAGGTTTTGGTTGAAAATCAGACTGATAGAATGATTAAATGTTTGAGAACTGACAATGGTGGTGAGTTTTGTTTGGCAGAATTTGATAAGTTCTGTAAGGAGCACAGGATTGAAAGACATAAGACAACTCCATACACTCCACAACAAAATGGAGTTGCAGAGAGAATGAATAGGACACTGATGGAGAGGGCTAGGAGTATGTTGAGTGTTGTTGGCCTTGAGAAGAACTTTTGGGCTGAAGCTGTAGCCACTGCATGTTATCTAATCAGCAGATCCCCTACATCAGATCTTACTGAAAATACACCCATGGAGGCGTGGTCTGGTAAGAAGCCTTCATTGAGACATTTCAGAGTTTTTGGTTGCGAAGCTTATGCTCATGTTCTAAGTGTAACAAGGTCTAAGTTGGAGAACAAGGTAGTAAAGTGTATCCTTATTGGCTATGGTGTTGGTGTGAAGGGGTACAAGCTTTGGGATCCAGTGTCAGAGAAGGTTCTCCATAGCAAAAGTGTAATATTTCGAGAGTTGAAACCTTCTATAGTTGAGTTGCAGCCAGAGAAAGCGGAGAAGCAGAATAAGGAGGTAGTTCAAGTTCCACTTACTGTAATGAAAAGTGAACTACGTACTCCTATTGAACCTGGTGATGATGAGAGCCCTAGAAGTTCTGAAAGTTCTAAAGAAGAACCGCAACCTCAACTATATAGGAGGTCTACACGTGATAGGAGGCCGCCAGAGAGGTTTGATTATTCACTGGAAAGGTTTGGTTATTCACTATTGGATTCCATTTTTGTTTTTGCTTTGATTTCTAACACTGATGAGCCTAGGACTATCAGAGAGGCTATGGGTATGAGTGATATAGATTCCTGGATGAAAGCCATGGATGAAGAAATGGCTGCGTTGAAGAAAAACAGTACATGGGATCTGGAACCTTTGCCTAAAGGACAAAAAGTTGTTGGATGCAAATGGGTGTTCAAAAAGAAATATGGTCTTGATGGTAATATTGAAAAGCACAAGGCACGATTGGTTGCAAAGGGGTATTCTTAGGTGGAGGGAATTGACTATGGTGAGATATTCTCTCCTGTTGCGAAGCTGACATCTATTCGGTTCCTGTTATCACTTGCAGCAGTGTATGATTTAGAAGTGGAACAGATGGATGTGAAGACAACATTCCTTCATGGTGATTTGGAGGAAGAGATCTATATGTCACAACCAGAGCATTTTGTGGTAAAAGGTAAAGAAAATCTGGTTTGCAAGTTGAAGCAGTCTTTATATGGTCTTAAGCAGTCTCCTAGAATGTGCTACTAGAAATTTGACACCTTTTTGTTGTCTTTGGGATTTCTGAGATCTAAATCTGACCATTGTGTATATTACAAATCTGATAATGGTCGCATTCTCATAATTACATTGTACGTAGATCATATGTTATTTTTTGGGAATGGTATGAGTTTGATTTCAGATTTGAAGTCTCAGTTGTCATCACAGTTCGAGATGAAGGATCTAGGTGCAGCAAGGTATATTCTGGGGATGGAGATCAGAAGAGATAGAGCTAGCAGAAAGCTTTGGTTAAGCCAGAGCAACTATGTGAATTCAGTGTTGGAGAGATTCAGCATGGCAGATTGCAGGCAGTTAGTTGTTCCAGTGATGCAGGGGATGAAGCTTTCTGTGGAGGATTGTCCAAAATCTCCTACTGAGATGGAGGACATGACCAGAGTACCATATGCAAGAGCTGTTGGCAGCTTAATGTATGCGATGGTTTGTACAAGGCCAGACATTGCCCAAGCAGTGGGAGTCCTTAGTCGGTATATGGCTAATCCTGGACGAGTACATTGGGATGCAGTAAAGAGAGTGCTTAGATATTTGTGGGGTACTTCTGAGTATTCCCTATGTTATCATGGTTATCCTACAGGTTCTCAGCATTCTGTAAGTATTTGTGGATATGTGGATTCAGATTGGGCAGGTGACATTGACAGTAGAAGATCCACCAGTGGATATGTGTTCACGATGAATGGTGGTGCAATTAGTTGGATGAGTAAGCAGCAGGCTGTAGTCGCTTTTTCCATGACTGAAGCAGAGTACATGGAAGCTACTCATGCTTGCAAGGAAGCCATTTGGCTTAAGAGGTTGTGTTCAGATATTGGTTTTGATGCAGGACATATTACAATTTGTTGTGACAATCAGAGTGCTATTTGCTTAGCAAAGAATCCCACTTTCCATGCCAGAACAAAGCACATTGATATTCAATTTCATTTTGTTCGTGATATGGTAGAAGATGGAAAGGTAATATTGGAGACGGTTGATACTTTGAGAAATGTTGCAGATGCACTCACGAAGCCAGTGAACACAGATAAGTTTAGATGGTGTGTTGTTTGCATGGGCCTTGGGGCCCTGAGCAATTGATGATAGATGACCTATGGCAGGTCTTCGACAAGTGGGAGATTGTTGAGTTAACTGTGTCTCAACTTGCATGAGCGGTGATCGAACAACTGAGTTAACTGTTTGTCTTAACTCGCTGTTAGCGGTGGAGGACTGAACTCATATCAATCATGCATGAAGGAGATTTTATCACTTGCAGTTAGCGGTGGATGAGGTGACAACAGTGGAGAACTAACAATATCAGATTTGACACATGGAAGATATTTTTGCATTGGTTTAAACTACTGCCAGTAGTTATCTTCTTGCTACTTGAGTGGTGATTGAAATATCTCCGTCAGTTGCTGAGATCAAGTTGTAACTCAAGTTTACACTTTCTATGTGCTACGAATATTGCATGAGAGATAATTATCTTGTTTATGTTGTAAAAGATAATATACTATGTCATTGTGTATTGAGTATAGAGAGTAAGAGAGTTTCTATGAGACACTGTTATGCTGTCAAAAATATCCCAGAATCTTGTTGAAGTTAGAAGACATCTGAGAAGCTGAGTGCTGTGATTGTATTGTAATGCATTGTTACAGATAATACAAAGTACTGTGCTTTTGGTGTGGGGTTTTTTACCTGGAAAGGTTTTCCCCAAGGAAATTTGGTGTTAATCTTTTATGTATGTTCTTGAATGTGTTTCTTTTATTGTAACAGTTTAAGATTTGTTTGAATCTGCTTAATCTCTCTCACATAGATTAGTGTTGGAAGTGCGTTCCGCACCTTTGCTTCCTTTCAAATTTTAATAGAGACGCGTATGATGTGATATGCATATGGGTCTCCATTTTCTTTATGTTTCTTTAATATACACAACACACCAGGCCTGTATTTAGTTAGTTTTGGCTTCTGTTTCGGATATAAGCTATTGGCTCCCAAAATGGCAGCAGCCTGATAAAGGCTTTGCAGGCCTGATTTACATTATCTTGAATTTTATTTTTATATTTATCTTTGCATAATATTACTACTGGTTAATCCTCCATTGATGCAAATACGGGCTTGAATCAAACTGCAGTCACTAAGATACACATTCCATAATTTTGTTTTTGGTTTTAAGATTCCACTATTTCTTGTCCGTTTAAAATCTTCCTTTGTTTTTATTTCTAGATTTATCTGTACTACTAGAAATACAGAGTAAGGAAAATATCGATTCGTAAATGATTGTATTATTATTATATTTGTTGCTGCATTTATTCATCTTGCAGCCCAAGTACTTTGCATGGCTGAGATCTATATTTTGATTCTCTTTTCTTTTCTTTTTTTTTTTCTTATTTACAATCTACTTTCTCTATATTTCAGCTTGTATTGTTTAGCAGGTAACTGGACACAAATCCACTAGCAAACAATTCCAATGACCCCAAGATTTAGATACTTATTTGTTTTGATATCATAGTTTTGAGAGACAAGGATAAGGTCGACGCCTATCCTTTTTCTCCTCCTTTTACACAGGATTATCACTCTGTTTGCTGCCTGGTTAAGCTTCCCATATTCTTCATATATTGCTTCTTCTTTTGTTTTATGTACAAGCTAGAACTATGCCTTATGTTAAAAAAATAAAGTTTTCAACAAGAAGTTTTAAAACAAGTAGACTTTATTGATATATGTTTACCGTATTGCCGCAGTAGTGACTTCAACCTAGTATATTTTGCAAGCTTAATCAGTGAAAGGAACTAGATCGCACACAACTTATTTTCATTATTTTTCTCCACCTTAAAATATAAAATGTAGCCGAATTTAGGGTAAATCTACCTTCTGAGTTTAACATTCATGGTTATGGGGACACTACTAATCTCTCTTCCTTTTTTTTTTTCTTTTGGGACTGTGTGGCCTGCCAACGACCGCTTTGTTATCAATTTCTTCTTTTTTTTTTGGTAAAAAAATAAATAAATATATTTTCTGTTACCTCTGAATTAAATACTTCATTAATACTTATACTTGTCTTACTCCTAAACAAATCCTATCACTAAAGAATGTATCTCGGATTATATCCTCTCACCTGTTGCATGTTCGTTGATTTGTGTTTTAGTTAAACATGTATATGCAGACATTTTAATCTATTTATCTGTCCATATTGTTTGCATTTTTTTTTACAAATAGATATCCCTATATTTTTGTATATATGTATTCTTTATAAGGTCAACTGCAATCACATGCTCGCTATTAAAGGGACGAGGAAGACGTTGCATGTTTCTATTGCCACTACGAATCGCACCCACAATGGGTAACTGTGTAAAGATTACATTGCAGGTAGGTTATATATATACACAAATATATTTAAAATCTGAACACTTTAAACAGAGCATCAAAAAGTAAATAAATTAATAAATCGAACAAATAAAGGAAACTTATCCACCTGGATAGAACTGCGTTAAATAGTAGATACATATCAACAGGCTAAACTGCCAATGTTACTGCAAAATGAAATAAACTAAACTAAAATAAAATAACGATAATATCAACACTATAAGCTTTAGCGGTATAAAGTCCTAGCTGTTGGCTGCAACGATAGCACACGGTCTCATAGCAGCAGCAGCAGAGCATGTAACACTTGTTATCTTCGGCTCCTTTTAAGACCTCAATTTGAGTCCCTACCAGTTTGGGTAATACCTATGCTCCCTGCATAAGGAATCGGCCCATAAGAGGCATATCCATAAGAGTCGAAGTTGAAGCCGTAGATGTCTCCAAGGTAGCACCACAAGCGGATTGGGCTCAAGGCATCTTCATTATCACCATTGAAAGTAATAACCCTTGTATGTATTTCAATTGTATGTTAATACATCGCATCAGTACAGTCTCGATGGCAATAAATGAAACACTACCTTTCCTGACGTGGAAGTAATGACTCTTTAAAGAATGTGTCGGTTCTATGCCACAATAGTGATAGTCGTAAAGCATGGATCACTGTTTACTACCGAGTCTCCCTTGATGCTAAGGTGTACTCACCAGTTAGAATCTACTTTGAAGATTTGCTAGATTTCAACATTCATATGCCCATTTTCCAATGCGATCTGGGTCACTGGAACACATATGCAAACAATGTTTTCTCTAGAAGAGCAAATGGTTGCCTTGTCTGATAACTGCAAGCTTATCAATGTTAATTTTTAAAAAAAAAAGGTATTGTAAGTATTTCTTTAGAAACCAAGAGATTTTAAGCATGCAATCATCAACACTATTTAAAAACAAGAGCTACATGGTAGCCAAGTTCTGCCAAAGACTGGCGGTGAACAGTTTTTATTGTCTTGTCCCTTTGGCTTTTCAAATCTATTATGTTGGTTATTTTGGAGCCAATGCATCTGAAATTGTTGTTGCGATGGGTAATTGAGGTCCTCTGTAATGAGCCTAGCTCAAAACTGTCCAGAATTTGCCCTAATTGGCTGATTGTAATTTTGTCAAACAGTTCTAGTGCAACCTTGTGACTTGCTGTTGTAGGGTTTCAGTTTAAGATGCTTGATAGAAATGAATGCTAAGGCAGATTTAACACTTCTACAATGCCAATAATCTGAACATGAATGCAAATGCAAT
Source organism: Sequoia sempervirens (assembly GCA_007258455.2). Lineage (NCBI taxonomy): Eukaryota > Viridiplantae > Streptophyta > Pinopsida > Cupressales > Cupressaceae > Sequoia > Sequoia sempervirens. Next base: position 12,378 of record VDFB02185922.1, read on the forward strand.
TCTTTTGGATTTTTTTTTATGCAAATATATGAAAACTAGGTATGCAAAGACTAGCTACAGCAAATAGACGTTTTACAAACATTTGCCATGCATCATTTCAGTTACAAGTCTATTTGCAAAGTATCTATTGGAAAATCAACTACTTATAACTCCATTATTATGAATACTTTCAATACAAAGCTAATGACAAACAGCCAAGACTCTTGGCTTATACATTTGAATTAATGCTAAAGTCTGAAGCAGACTGTCACCTACAGCCGTACCCTATTATGCAAATAAATGATATCTAAAATGCATGAAATTTAACAATGGAACCTGGTTTGGAGTCTCCTTGCTTTCCCAATGATGAAGCAATAGAAATTCTGGAAGTTGAAGACCATATGCAGCTGATATGATTTTTTGAAGAAGTCGCCCCTGTTCTGATTGGAAATGTGAAATAAAATAATCTGCTAACCCTCCAAGCCTCCAATAACTTCTAACATGATCAGCAGAACCCTAGAAATGAGGCGCAACAATCTCCAAGAGAAATCGACCTGGTTATGAGCTGGAATGAATGAAAATTGCTCCTCCAAAGGCATCCCTGTTATGCTTCAGACTTGGCTTCAGATTTATCCAATGCAGATTTGACCTTTCCCTCCAAAGATTCGATGCCACAAGACTTATTCTTCAATGCCAGCCAACTCCTAAATCGTATGTCTTTCAAAATTGGCCTTAGGCCACAAATTTCTGCCCTAATGAAGTGACTGAAGTATCACCTCCAAGCTGCAATAATTCAGGTGATATTGCACACCCTCAAAATTGCTATCAATGGGAGTTTTCGTTCCCAAAGACAAACTGATTATCTGCAGACCACTTGGCTCCACAAATACTCAAGAAGAATCACCAACCAACAACTCATCAAATCTGGATATCCAAATGGTGAGACCTCAAGGTCTATTTATGCATTTCCTCTAGAGGTCGGCCTCAATAAAATAATATTATTCTTTGACTTTCTAGAAGATTCCAGTATATTATAATCTTTTTGCACTTTATGAAATATTAAAATATTATATTATTAAAAAGTGCATCTCAACATCAAATTATAAAATAAGGTTTCCAAAAATAGAAATAATGATGAAATATAATGGAAAACCCTTCTCTAATCAAAACTAAGCCAAGTAATCGCCAAGTGATTGCAAAATGACTCTCTCACCATGCCTCATTAGCCTACGAGAGCCGTTAATAGGCTAATTCTGTTGATCTGACGATGTCAACTAGGAGGGGACATTACAGTCCGCCCCTCCTGAAATTGCTTGTCCCCAAGCAATCTAAATTCAGGATGCTACAAGATCTCCTCACTCTCCCATGTCGCATCCTCAACTGGTAAGTCCTTCCACTTGATCAAGTATTCACTGATAACTCGTTTCTGCATAGTCTTCTCACGTACGTCCAATATGGCCTCCGGCACCAAAATCAGTTTTCCTTCATCATTCAATGGTGGCAATGTCGTGGAGGGAACCACACGATGTCCCAATGCCCTCTTGAGGCGAGATACATGGAATATATTATGCACGCTACTGTCGGCAGGTAATTCCAACTCATAAGCCACTTCTCCTACCCTCCTGATAATCCTAAAAGGACCATAGTAACGTGGCTTAAGCTTTTCTGCTCCGCTCCTCTTAAGAGTGGACTGCCTGTAAGGCTGCAACATCAAGTACACAATATCGCCAACCTCGAAGGAGCGCTCAACCCTCTTCTGATCTGCATACTGCTTTTGTTGGTTTTGTGCCTTTTGAATATTTTCCCGTAAAGCCCTCATAATGTCCTGATTATCCTGTAAGAGATCACCAGCACTAGGCACACGACTGTCACTCAACAAGAGGTCTAGGAAATTGGGCGCATCATATCCATACAAGGCCATGAATGGTGTCATCTGAATAGAGAGATGGTAAGTGGTATTGTAGCAATACTCACAAAGATGTAGCCACTTGACCCACCCCTTCTGTTGTCCTGCGATGTAGTTCCTCAAATACCCTTCCACCCATTTATTTACTATTTCTGTCTGCCCGTCAGTCTGTGGGTGGTAACTAGTGCTCGGAGAGAGTTCTGTCCCACATAGCCTGAATAGCTCCTGCCAAAAGTGGCTCATGAATCGACTATCTCTATCACTGACAATGTTCCGAGGTAGCCCATGCAGTCTGAAAACCTCCTGGAAGAACAACTCTGCTACCTGAATAGCTGTATATGTAGATGTGATCGGAAAGAAATGAGCAAATTTAGTCAAACGATCTACAACCACATAGATACAATCTCGCCCCTGGGCTTTAGGCAAGCCAGTGATGAAGTCCATCGACAAACACTCCCACTTCCTGTCAGGAATTGGAAGTGGCTGAAGTAAGCCTGCAGGGTATGTGTGCTCCTGTTTATTTTGCTGACAAACAGGACATTCTCTAACATACTGCAATACATCTGATTTAAGGCCTTTCCATGTAAACCTCTCTCGCACCTGTTTATAAGTTTTGAAAAAGCCGGGATGTCCTGCCATAGGTGCATCGTGGAAGGCTCTCAAAATGGTGATTTTCATTCCCGATCCTGGAATCAAATAGATCCTCCCTTTGTAAATGATAAGATCATTTACAACTGTGTACCTGTCATCCTGAACTGATCCATCAACAATCCCTGTAGCCCAACTGTCCTTAACATATTCTGCCACTATCAGGTGCCTCCAATCTTCCGCAATCCCAGTCATAGAGCTTAAGTGGGGACGTCGGGATAAAGCATCGGCCACAATATTCTGTGTTCCTTTAACAAAGGAAATATCAAAGTCATATGATTGTAGCTTACTCACCCATTTTTGCTGACGATCATTAAGATCCCGTTGCCCTAGGAAGTGCCTCAAGCTGTTGTGGTCTGTCTTAACCACAAATTTGCTGCCCACCAAATACTGTCTGAATTTGGCCAATGCATGCATAATGGCCAACATCTCCTTATCATATATGCTATATCCCCTCTCTGGACCACGAAGCTTCCGACTCTCAAAAGCAATTGGATGTTTGTCCTGCATAAGGACTGCACCAATTCCCTCTCCTGAAGCATCACATTGCAGCTCAAAGGGTTTAGAAAAATCTGGCAAAGCAAGCACCAGGCATGTAGTCATGATTAGTTTGAACATCTCAAAGCAATCCTGCGCCTCTGGAGTCCAAACGAAAGCCCCTTTCTTGGTCAAGTCTGTGAGTGGTGCAGCATGGCATGAATATCCATTAACAAATCTGCGGTAGAATCCACACAACCCCAAAAATCCTCTAAGCTGAGTAAGATTCACTGGTGTAGGCCATTCAACAATCGCCTTAATCTTCTCAGGGTCCATACGTACTCCCTCAGAACTGATGATGTGACCAAGATATAATAACTCTGTCATCCCTAAGTCACATTTAGACTCCTTTGCATACAAGGATTCTTTCCCCAAAATGCCCAACACTATGTCAAGATGTGCTATATGATCATCCCATGTTTTACTGTATACCAAAATATCATCAAAGAATACCAGTACATACCTCCTCAACTGTGAATGGAAAACCCGGTTCATTGTAGACTGAAATGTTGCTGGGGCATTGGTTAATCCAAAGGGCATAACCACAAACTCAAAATGCCCACAATGGCACCTAAATGCTGTCTTCTCAATGTCCTGTTCCCTAACCCGAATCTGATGATAGCCTGACCTCAGATCAATTTTGGAGAAGAAATGTGCACCATGTAACTCATCTATTAACTCATCAATTCTAGGGATGGGATATCTGTTCTTTATTGTTCGCTTATTCAAGAGTCTGTAATCAATACACATCCGCAATGTACCATCTTTTTTCTTAACCAGCACTACTGAAGATGCAAAAGGAGACTTACTTGGTCTAATATGTCCCATGGCCAACAACTCATTAATTGTCTTTTCGATTTCATCCTTGAGTCGCTTGGGATGTCTGTATGGAGTGACTATGACAGGCTTGGCGCCCTCCTCCAACTCGATGATATGCTCAATCCCTCGATCTGGAGGTCTGCCTGGAGGAATCTCACACCTTCGTATGCTTAACCCTTAACTCCTGGATATCAGGATGGTACTCTGGTTTCTGCTGTTCCCCTTGTGTAGGCATCAACACACATTCTGCTGCCCACTCTACCATATCATGTCTTACTAGCCTCGCCATCCTCCTGAAAGAGATCATCCTGAAACTAGAGTCTCGAATTGCCTTAAGAACATGAGTCTTCCCATCAACCTGGAAAGACATCTCCATCTCTCTAAGATCAAGGGTGAATTTCCCAATATCATGTAACCATCTCATGCCAAGCACCATGTCAGTATCACCCATGTTCACCACATAGAAGTCCGTCTTGAACTCATAGTTGTTCAATCGAATGGGCAAGTCTGAAATTCTCTTCTCACATTTGAGGGTATAGCCATCTGCAACCTTGACCCTTATCCCCTCAAATTCCTCTGTCCTGATGCCTCTCCTATCAACCAAACGAGCATCAATGAAGTTGTGAGTTGCCCCTGTATCAAGAAGAGTGATTATCTTTTGCCTTGCTAGGACCCCACGCATCCTAAATGAACCCTCTTGTTGGATGCTAGTGATGTGTGCATCATGTTGTCTCATTGCTCCTTCATGTTCCTTTTCACTTTCATGTTTTTCTTCCTCCTGCTCTGCTCCTGAGTCTTCAGAATCAGATTGCTGATCTGATTTTTCTGATTCAGAGTCTTCATAATATGCCCACATTACTCTATTAGCCTTTCCCTTTGGTCTCAAGGGACAATCATGATTTGCATCATAAGGCCCCTTACAATAAAACACAACTTCTTCTTCCTTAATTCATTGAGTGTGTCACGATCCAAAGGTGTTGCTGATTTGCCCTTGAAATCTGGTTTGTTCTTCTTCTTAGAGAAAGATTTATTATCTCGATACGAAAAAGATCCCTTTGATACAAACTTATTCTGTGGTGTTGATAGTTCCATACTCCTAGCTTTCCTCATAGCCTCCTGAAGAGTAGGAGGATCAAAGGCTTTTATCCATCCTTTCATAGGCTCCATTAATCCTTCAATAAATAGCACCACCAACCGTCTCTCTATTATGTTAGGAACCATCATCGACAAGCTCTGAAAGTCCCCAATGTAGTTCTCCAAACTTCCAACTTGCTTGAGTTGGGCCAAATCCCTGAAGTATGATTCTGGATCCTTCCTATCAAAACGTTCCACAAGTCTGTCTACAAACTCTTGATAGGATGAAATCTGATTATGCTGTAGTGTTACCAATCCATGATACCACCATTTGTGTGCTGCTCCCTGCAAGTGCAAAGTAGCAAACTTGATGGCTTCTTCTTCTGTCATGGGTCGAAGAGCCAAAAAAGTATCCAACTTATGAATCCATGACTGTGCTGTAGATTTGCCACTTCCATCGAACATAGGTAATGTAAGCTTATTAGTAGCCTGCTTGAGATCCTTATTTTGATTCCTAGGTCTCCTCTCCTGTCGAGACCTGTAGTAGTCCATCCTTGTTTGCACAAAACGATCGAAGTGCATGAGCTCTCGGGCTTCTGGTGTCAATAGTTGCCATTCATCATGAGCAGCCATATATGCATCAGCAAAGGTAGGCTCCTCAACAACTTCCACATTCTCTTCTGCAGCACGCTCTTCCCTTAAGAAGGTAGGTCGTGATGGCCTATCAGCAGTGCGAGAAGATGCTCTTTGTACTCTCCTTGATCCTGCTACACTCCTGTCATCATCTTGATCCCTGTTGTTCCTTGTTCTATTTTCCAAAATAACTCTGTTTTGTTGAATTTGCTGCTGCAAGGAAGCTGAAAATCCTTCAAATGCTTGGGCCATTCTTTCCAACAATTCTTCTCCTCTATCTCTATTCCTCCTTTCATTTCTAGGGGGATCATCCTCTCTTCTTTCTTCCATGGTGTCACCAATCTCTTGGTATCTTGCTGCAACAGTTGCTGATGAAGTGTCTTGCGTTTGCTTTCTTTCTTCTCTAGCTGTATACCTCTTAGTCCTGTCACTTTGTTGCATAAATGAAGACAATTTTTGACCCAAAGGATGGCAGGAAACCGCTCTGATACCACTGTAATGAGCCTAGCTCAAAACTGTCCAGAATTTGCCCTAATTGGCTGATTGTAATTTTGTCAAACAGTTCTAGTGCAACCTTGTGACTTGCTGTTGTAGGGTTTCAGTTTATGATGCTTTGATTGAAAGGGATGCTAATGCAGATTTAACTCTTCTATAATGCCAATAATCTGAACATGAATGCAAATACAATTCTTTTTTGGATTTTCTCATGCAAATATATGAAACTAGGTATGCAGAGACTAACTACAGCAATCATTTGCCATGCATCATTTCAGTTACAAGTCTATTTGCAAAGTATCTATGGGAAAGCAACTACTTATAACTCCATTATTTATGAAAAACTTCAATACAAATCTAATGACCATCAGCCAAGACTGTTGGCTTATACATTTGAAATTATGCTAAAGTCTGAAACTGACTGTCACCTACAGCTGTACCCCTTATCTAGCAAATAAATGGCATACAATAAGCATGGAATAAACAAAAGGAACCTGATTTGGAGTTGCCCTTGTGCACCAATGATAAAGCAATGAAAATTCTGGAAGTTGAGGACCATATGCAGCCCACACGATTTTCTGAGGAGGTCGCCCCTGTTTCAGATCTGGTATGAAGAAATAAATAATCTAAGCAACTTCCAAGCCTCCAAGAACTCCTAATCCCTTCAGCATACCCCTGGGAATAATGCGCCCCAAACTCCAATGGAAATCGATGTATGTATGAGCCCAAGCGAATGAAGAATAGGTCTCTAATGGCGCCCCTGTTGCTGCAGACTTGGCATCAGAAAACTCTTAACAGAAATCAGGTTCTCTTCTTCAAAATAATCGATGCCTCTAATAATATTTCTCAATGCTGATAATCTCCAATAGAATGACTCTCAAAATTGGCCTTAGGCCACAATTTTCTGCCCTAATGAAGTGACTGTGATATCACCTCCAA
>VDFB02185923.1:0-16129 GCA_007258455.2 Sequoia sempervirens
AGATGTTCCAAAGCTTTTACAATATTTCAAACCCAAATCATTCCTATGATTGATATAAGTATACATAGAACACCACAACCCTTCATTATTGGAAAGAGAATGAACATCAAAGGCTAACTACAAGCACAATGCAGTCAATCAAATATTTCCATAGGAAATGTTCATTAAGGTCTGATAAAACATAAATACTTCTATAACTAACAAAAAAACATCTCAGAAACCACATGAACTCTTCCTCCTAATACAACATAATAAAATAAAACAAATTTTAGAAAAAAATAGAAGTCCAATGACATAATCTAGTTTTCTTAAGTTATCACCCTATCATACGAGCATACAATATGGAAATCCGCTATTCAAACTATCCAAATTGGCTTGCAAGATACAATGTTTCATTTAGAATGATAATATAAAGAAAGAAAACTTGAAAAAGGCCATACATGCACAGTCTCAATAATTTTTCCTTAATAGTCCATTCCTTAATATTAAATGAACTTTGAAATAGACGTCAGATGCCAATTCGACAATATTTTGAACCTTAATAGATATTACATACCAAAGAAAAGTAGTTCTACAAACTTAATTTCTGAAAACAATTCTTTTACTCTAAGAAAACTAAAGAAGCTATTTCCTTCCACACAAGAAACTACAGCTTGGAATCCAACCCCTCTCTATGTCACTACCCTTCTTTTATAGCCACCCAAGGAGAAGACGCTGCCATAGCACAAAAGTAATTACTACCAAATGTTGGTACTTGATAGCTCACAATTTGAGCATAGATATTTAGTTAGGTCACCATAATCTTTGCTCATCAATTCCTAGCTACTACATTAATGTTCTTTAGATATTTAGCAAAGGGTATGTGCAGGATCGTGATGGGCCAAAAAGTGGCAATCTGATGCGTATGTGGCTGATAACTTTAATTTTACCCAAAATTGATGAAATGAAAAGGGTTTTTAAAGGAGATTCTTATCTTTCCACCAATATAAATTATGCTTTACTTTGAATTTAATAAGTAACTATTATTCATTTTCTATTCAAATTACAACTAAAGTCCTGATTGATAGGCTGATTGAAAAACATCGATAGCTTTCAAATGGTATCACAGTTTTTGAATCCAAAACATGTTTCACATTCTATGCTTCACATACTATAGGATTAAAAAAATAAAAAATTGAATTTCATGAAGTTTTGACCAAGTTAAGGTGAATTAGGACATCACAGCGTTTTTTATATTTTTGAAAATTTGTAATAAAATTCGCCAATTAATTATTTGGTGGAAAAAATTACAATGATAAAATATGTCATCACATCGGGACATGAATCCTCTACTTATCTAAAATCTTATAAATACTATCATTTTATTGTGGTTAGGGTGGTCATCCTGAGGACACCTACTTCTTATTTTTCCACGAAATTTAAGTACTACTACATTGAAATTTAAAATTTTCACCAAATAGATTTGCATATTTTTTAAACAAACCTATAGTTTAGAAACTAAATTCAATTTTCTATAGATACTATTCTTACATGTTTTTGAAATAATATAGATAACTTATTCAAACTTTATGTCAAGTTGCCTAACTCTGATTTTTTTGAATTTTTTGCCACTTAAGGGCCTATATTTTCCATCATGATCCTGCACATACCACAAAGATAGAGGCCTATAGATGATCAAACCCTAAAAAAACAACATGGAAAAAGGGTCTAGCCAGCTGATCACATTATCCAACAACACCGATTCAAAGCTCCCATCTTGAAAACTAAGGAAAAAGAAAGCCCAAAAAACTCTGACGGACTCCCAAACGATATCGTCTCATAAGAGGCACAATTTTTCCTCAGCAAAGAGATGATGCATCATGTAGGTGGAAATTATATATGTTTCCAAAAAATGTTTTGAAGCAAACTTCCACCAAGCCGACACATGTCCCAAGCCCTCCTTCAAAAAGAAGATGATAGAAGAAAGTCATGCAACCACTACATGGCACATTGCCCATCTTTCTGACTAGTCTTGCAAAAACCCAAATATCTCAGAAGCCAAAACAAAGGAAATCGAAGACTGAAAAAAACAAGGCAAAGAAAAAAAAATTCACAGTTCTGGAAACTCATAGGTGCCTTTGCTTGCAGAGGTACAAACCTAGCTCTCTGGAAATTCTTGGAGTTTGAGGAAAGTAGAGTGTTGTACTTTCCATTCTACTTCAGTTGGTAAGGGAATATTATAGATGAGCCTGTATACTTGGTTGAGTTGGATAACTTCCTTGAAAGACACGACTCCACATCTTGTAGTGACAGCTCCAAGGTAATGATAAAGATGAGAGGAAAAATATTTCACACTTGATCTCATCAAATGAATGTGTTGCACTTGAACTTGGGAGTTTTGTGGAAGCTCGATCCTTCTATTTGATAGCTTTTGTAATCTTCTCTACTGTCTACACATCTTTGTTTGAGGAGAGAAGAGGAGGTAGTCCATAATTAACCAAGATATTGAAATCCTTTTTCAATTCCTCGACCTTATTTTCCAACACCATCTAACAATATTTGCACCTTTTGGTGACCTTATGGGAGTTGACAATCTCTATCGCCTTGATGGAGGTAGCTCTTTAGTCAGAAATTTTGGCATCCTTCAGGGTTTCGTCGAAAGCCACATAAAGCCTGGAAATGAAACTCTATGATTCTGCTACTTGAGGGTCACAGGTCTACAAAATTTGATTGGCCATAGAGCCAATCTTCCCATTAATTTCACAGACATCCCTCAAGAATTGCAAGAGTGGCGTAAGAATTTGAATCGTGGCTAAAATCCTCACCCCGTGTGAAGATACCACTCTTTTTAGCAGTAGAAGGGAAATGACCTTCTGTGCAATGACTAACTCCTGGCTGAGTTGAGTCTCTCTGGCTCTGGCACTTTCTTCTATTTGATCTCTCCCCTTATAGCAATTTCCAATTCAAAACTTATCTTTCTAATCTCTTGATCATGGGCCTGTAGAGCGAATGTGATCTCTTGCTTCTCTAGCTTCAATCTCTCCACCTCTCTCTGTGCTTTCTTGACACTATTGGAAGCCTAAGATCAGCCAGTTTCCAATTCTTTTTGCAAATTTTCATGAGTACTTTTGTACTCCATGTTGGCCTGATGTTGGGTGGTGAGGTCTTCTTTCAATTTTTTGATTTCGGACCATAGCCAAACTTGTTCAATCTGTGCCTCTTCAAGAAACCTAGAGGTTTCCCCTTGCACACCTTGAATCTACTTTATGTGGGCCACTTCAAAACCCCTGGATTTGATCTCCATTTGCAATCTTCCCACTGTTTCCTTTACGTTAACCAACTCTAACTCACACTTCCTCAACTTTCTACCCAACTTTTCATAATGTGCATAGACTATCTGCTGGGTGGTCTTAGCTAAGACCACTTTTTCATGTGGATGAGTCCTAGTCAAGTCTAGACCTATTGTCTAGATATCATAGTCTTCCATCTACATCTATCCCTCAGGCTTGGCTAAGATTAGCGTCATGGTGGAAAACAAAAGATAATTCTACTCTTCATTAAAGCAAGCCTCAATCCTCTTGGCGGCTAGTAGTTTGAATTTCTTCAATAGTATTTTTTGTTTTCTAGCTTTTCAGTCCTGCATGGTAGCATCAAAGTGGCCCTAAAGAGTTTTAGGGGCATCGAAATTCTACACTACAATAGGGGCAGCAAGGGGAACTAAAAATGGTGACATAAGGGGAGACTTTAGATGTGTGAGCATGCAGTGAAGTGAATGGGAGTGTTATCATGGAAAAGGGGGGGCACACCAAGTTGAGACTGAGTAGGGGACTTTCTAGTAGGGGTATAAAGAGATACAATTAGGTGAAAAGGTGTGCGCTCATAAGATGGTAGATGAGGCATGGTGGTAAGCATGGATGCCTTGGCTCTCTCTAGAGGTTCCCTTGATAGGGAAATCAAAGAATCAATAGCGGTCGAAGTAGTTGTTCATTCGACACACGAGGTAATTTCGAGAGGTTTAGTGCAAACAGGAGGTGGTGTGTCCAATATTAATAGCTCAGGGTCCAAGGATGATAGATTCCTTTCTTCAAAAAGAGGAAGGGGTGCCTCCAAAGATGTACAAATAGAAAGGAGCAAGGGAATGAAAATTACTTGAGCCATAGTAGTCAGAAAACTTTGTAGGGTAGACTTTGCCTCTTCCTCTCCTCACGTGGACATGTCAGATGCACCGAAGTCTTGGACCTTCTTTCTCTTTTTATTACAAGAACTAACATGTTCTTATCTCCTAGCCACCGAGCTCTCTGAAACTTTTCTATCAATGACCGTAGCGGATGACGCTCTTGGAGACTGTTGGGCTCACTTTCCTTTACTTTGGGAACTTGAGGAAGATGAAAATCTTGAATCTCTTCACCCTGAATCCCTCCAACTATTGGATTCCTAAGGGTGAGAAGCTTGACATGGATCCTATTCCGAATCAATTTTTTGGTTGCTTTTTGGATTGATGTTATCAGTGTTTGCATCCTTGTCATAAATTTCCTTGAACTCACCATCTTGTTGGAACTGTTTGTCAGGGAAATTAATGCACTGTATCTCTTGTCGAAACCTCCAAAAGTATACCTTCTTTTTCCATATACTAATAGACTTGCTTATCAGTATATTTTTGTCATACTGTATCTTTAGTGTGTAAAAACTCAGCCACTCTAGTCACTGGAAGGGAATATATTTCAATTCAATATACACTTCTATGCTTTCCTGTGTCGGGTTCTTCCTTCCTTTGAAGTGTGTCTGATCAATATGTTTCATACTGTAAACCCTCCATGAGTTATAGTCCCACTTGTTGTAGATGAGGACCATGCCTAAGGTTGCCAATACATTCTTAAGCTTGGCCTTCGTAAACCACTTCTTCAGCATTACCCGACTGTTAGCAATATTGAGAGGAAGTGAAAATCTCTTCATTTTATTTATTCCAACACTGTAGATCCTGTCGACAATGGTTTCTTGTCTTTATGCCTCTAATACAAATACTTTGTTTGTCACAATACTAGGGAGTCGAACAAGCTCATTAGGAAAACCATGGAATTTGATGAATGTGAAGTCTGCACCCATAAGGTAATCCATTGGGGTCAGTGCAATATATATCCATTGTAGAACCTCAAGAGAGAAGTGACCAGTAGGGTGAGATAATAACTTAAATTACCAGCCTCAAAAAATAATCCACAAATGAATAGTATACCCCTATTCTAGAAAGTATATTTTTCCATACAAAAATTGGCTGGAGGCAGCCCCTGTCATCTAGCCTAGATACTGGCACATTTCTCCCCAACCACTCAAAATTCTTGTGCAAAACTAAATGAGCTATGAAGAAAGAACACTTGAATTTGGACTTGGTGCAATAGTTCTTCAGTTGGAAAAACATTTTTCTAGCTATTACCTCAGCAAAACCATAGCACTTCTGATCCCTTTCTCTCTTCAGTGTAAAATCCAAGCCAAGCTGAAAGGAATGGACTTGGGCATTGGTATCAAGACCAAAAACCTAGGCCAACATTGAGAACACTGATTGCGTGTCTCTTTTGAATTTTTCATATGAAAGAGGAAAATGAAGATGGCCTTTGTCTAGCTGCCCTTTCACTTTGTCCTCATAAAAAATTGTTCCTCTAGCGATCTCTTCTCCGTAGAGATCCATCCTTTCTTTGTTAAAAAGTTATATGCCCCAGGCCATATGCATACATAACATGTCTCAAATAGCTTTAGCATAAATAGTAACCCTAATCCTACCATTCTAGATAACCCCTATTTTCTCATTGAAGCTCTTGCATAGGCATTAACTAACTCCAGGCATGGATGCACAACAGGTAATATGAACTATGGGAGACCAGAATTCTAGAGCCAAAGTACAGAACCCTCGGCCGACTCATATTTTATCATTCTTTGAAAAGCACCTTCCCTAAGACTTTTAGGGCTAACCAATAACTTGGGATCAAAGACATTATTGGTGATATCCACCACCGCTTCCCTCTTTACGTGTCTATCAAATGATAGTTTCTTGCAACATTCAAAAGGTCATTCCTCCATAGTCGAGGCATAGGAAAATGAATTCCACCCAAAAACATTTGCATAGCCAAGCCATTGTCCTGAGGCTACAAATTTTCTACCAAAGGTTGAAGGTTTCACCATGGATGCAACAAGAAGTTGTAGAGAATTCCTTTTTCAAAACTAGTCACTTTCCTTTTGATTGAAAAGGAAAAAATCACTTTAGAGCACAATTAATTTTCTTTCTTGTACATGTAGTTAAGACTACGCTATTACCATTAGTCTATTAATTGCTACTACCGAGGCGATACCTGTGAAGATGATATTTGTATCCCTCAAAAATTCCAAAAATGCCACAAGAATGAAAATAGTACATTCTCCCCACTACCTCTTTTACAAATAAATCATTCCATTGAAGCACATGTGTATTGCTATGGGGAACATGCTAAAGTGATGCAAGGTACCCCAGAAAATACGTGACCATTAATTTATCAGAACTTAGTGTGTTAATCCATGTCTTTCCCTCTTAACAAGCTAGCTAGCATTGATGATGGTGAAGGACACTTGTCAACAATCGATGTATGAGAGAATTTAATCCCAATGCCCGAATTTATTTCTCAAGGCATTCCATCAGGTTCTCCATATGATTTATCTACCCTTCTTTGTTTTGCATTAAAACTTTCCCATTACTGTCTGGCTAGAAATGGACATTCTATTGGTCGAGTTCACTGGCTCACCTTTTCTATATATAGCCATGCCACCTTTTGCAACATTCACTTGAAAGCCTAGTCTTCTAAGTTAGCAAGCCTTTCACTTATTCTAATTCCACCATAAGTCGCTACCTTATCAAAAATTTTGTTGTCTTAGGAACTCCCATTCGGCTCCTCCCATGAAGACCACAATTTTTCTTCACAAGAGAGCTCACAAATGATCAAATTAAGTTCCTGGTAAAGAATTGCGACCACCTTGTCATGGTCATGTTCAAGTGGGTGGTTGGCACTAATTTCATTACTAATGAGAACCAACTCTGGAGCAACTACAATATGCTTTCCCACTTTGTGGCCTCACTGTTGGACCTAAATGTGTCCAAACCCATGATAATTGATTTGTGCCAATGGATGTTCGACACCTTGCTGATGGAAGGGCTTGGTGAGATAGTGCAAGTGGCCATCTCTAGTGTTGTTATTTTGAGTGCTATGGACCTCCGCAGGCATGTGGAATTTCAAGTAGATGTACCCTGGTTTCCCTTCCTTATAGATTATCACACCATGGATGTTGAGATGCACCGTTGTTCATCTCAACCAACAACCAATTTTTTGCTATGTGAGTACACCATGGAGTGCATTCCCAGACTCACCTGGAGGAAGCACATCAAATTTTTGGTGTAGATTCACAACAAGTAGGCCCGGGGCTTGTGTTGTGGAGTCTATGTCCATTGTATTCAGCCCCTTTTTGCAACCTAGCATACAAGGAGAAGAAGAAGAAAAGAAAAGAAGAAGGAGAACTTGTTAACCCTTTCGGCTTCCTAGGCAATGGCTAGAGAATTTTTTGACTATTTTTTTCATGTTGCCTCCCCTTTTGATCTTTTGGCTCTGTAACTCCTTTTGGGTTTGCTTGAGAGAGCCTCAATGTTAAAAACTGAGCCTCAAGTTTGCCTTACATGTAATTTTTTGGATAAATATAATACAATACAAACCTTTACCTCTTTTATGTTATTCAGATGCTTTATTCTCAAAATTTTGAGTTATTTACAATTTTTTACATATGGTACATATCTGTTAAAATTTTATTAAAGAACTACATATTTTAATGGAAAATCTTCAGATAAATACCATTCACCGGTATTTGTAAAGCATTTCCTTCCATATCTTTGAGTTTGTATGTGTTATTTTCCTTACATGCCCTAATTCAGAAGGATCCCTTCCATAGCACTTCAAATTTTGTGTGTTGTCCTCATTTTGCAGTACACTCATCATACTTTAGCATTAGGCCCACCTCTTTGAATTCTGGGTTAGAAGTATTTTTGTCAAACCATCACTTAACTATCTATTGGTAGTTGATCATGGCTTCATAAGCCTTTTATTTGTCTTCCTCTAGTTGGATGAGTTCAACCAATCGTACTTCCATTCCACCATTTTCTTCAACCTCTAGGGATTTCAGTAATTGTAAAGCAGGGATTTCTATAGAAATGGGTAGTACTACCTCTTTCCAATACACCAAATCATAAGGAGAGGTCTTTAGAATCTATTTGGGATTAATTTAGTCTACCCATAGAGTGGCTAGCAAATTCTTGTGCCAATCCCTTTGTCGTTC
Organism: Sequoia sempervirens; assembly: GCA_007258455.2. Classification (NCBI taxonomy): domain Eukaryota; kingdom Viridiplantae; phylum Streptophyta; class Pinopsida; order Cupressales; family Cupressaceae; genus Sequoia; species Sequoia sempervirens. The sequence continues at coordinate 8,320 of VDFB02185923.1, forward strand.
TGATCCAATGCATTTAATCAACCTAATTAGGTTTTTGTTGGACTTTGCTAATCCGTTCCCTTGTGGGTAGTAATTTGATGAAGTTTTGAGGAAAATCCCATGTTCGATAGTGAAATATGACATTCCCAACCCAACAAAATCTCAGGCATTTTTGGACATGATGGTCTTGGGAAGGCCAAACTTGGTCACTATCTCTTAGAGGAAATTAACAATTTCCCCTTCTGTTACATTTTTTAGGGCTACAAATTTCATCCACCTTATAAAGTAGTTAGTTGTCGTGAGAATCCACTTGTGTCTGGCACTAGAAATAGGATTTATCATTCTGATAAAATCTAGACCCCATTGGGCAAAGGGTTTTTCGATTACAATTGGGCTTATGGGTAAAGTGATATTCTTTCTTTTGCCAACAAAATATTGGCACTGGGTACAACTCTGCACCAAATGGTGTACTTCAAAAAACATGGAAGGCCAATAATATATCGTACACATTATCTTTAAAGCAATGGTCTTGGTAGAGAAATGTACACTCTTAGGGCTGAGGTGGAATTTGTTGAGAACCCTTTCCGCCTATAGCTTTATGAAACATCAAAGCAACACACCATCATAATTCCTTTTAAATAATACATCTTTAATTAATACATACTCGATGCCTTGCAATCAGTAGTATCTTCTTTTATGAATTGAAAGGCTGGTAGGGTAATATCCCTTTTGCATGTATCATGTCCGATCAGCCACCCAAGATTCTTCAGACTTGAATTGGTTTGAGTATACCCAATCAGTCTCCTTTTCGGCTTCAAGACTCATTTCCTATGTGATGTACTCGCACATGCCTCTTCCTCAAATTGGCTTGGTTGGTCTAATTTCCACATCATATTCTAGGATCTTAGTGATCTAGTTAGCTCTCTTTTTTGTGATCTCACCTTCAGTGATATATTCCCACACACTAGGGTGTGCCACGAGAATAGTAATCTTGTTGGCTGACACCAAGTGTCAGAATTTTTTTAAATTGTTAACAATAGAAAAAGGTTGTTTCTCTACATATTTATACTTGACTTCATAAAATTTAAAGTTCCTTGAATGGAATACGATGGGGTGCTCTCCATCATCTTGACTTCCCTTCTGAGTAAGCACTAAAGCTATACTATCTTGGCCACTATATGCATAGAGTAAGAAATATTTGAAAAAATATGGGTTAGCTAGGACTGGAGTAGTGGAAACAACTACCTTTACTTGCTCAAAAGCTTCATTACTTTTGGGGGTCCACTTGAACAACAAACTCTTCTTAAGCATTAGTGTGATAGGCCTCACAATACCAGAAAAGTCTAAAATGAACCTATTGATGAAGTTGATCTTCCCCAAAAATGACTGGAGTCTTTTCTGGGTTACTGGCAGGGGTAATTCCATTATAGATCTAAACCTTTCGAGATCTATTTCTATTCCAGCATTGGCTATGTGCAGGATCATGCTAGGCCAAAAAGTTGCAATATGATGGGTATGTGGATGACGACCTTTTTTTAACCCAAATTTGATGAAATAAAAAGAGTTTTTAAAGGAGATTCTTAGCTTTCCACCTATATAAATTATGTTTTACTTTGAATTTAATAAGTAATTGTTATTCATTTTCTATTTTGAATTACGACTAATATCCTGATTGTTAGGTTGATTGAAAAACATCTATAACTTTCAAAGGGTATCACATTTTTTTAATCCAAAATAAGAATCACATTTTATGCTTAATACTATAGGATAAAAAAAGAATTTCATGAAGTTTGACCAAGTTAAAGGTGGTTAGACATACAAGTTTTTATATTTTTTTAAAAGTTGTAATAAAAATTCATAATTAATTGGGCTATGTCTTGAGGATCATCATCACGAAAACATGCCCATAGGTGTGAAATTCCAAAAAAAAAATGAGGAGTTAGGCAACTTGACAAAAATTTGAATAAGTTATCTATATTATTTCAAAGAAATATGTAAGAATAGAATCTTTAGTAAGAAAATTGAGATGATGCTTAGTTTCCTAAACTACTAGAGTTTATTTAAAAATCTATTTGGTGAAATTTGAAATTTCAATGTAGTAGTACTTAAATTTCAAGTAAAATAAGAGTATTAGGTCAATACGTCTAACCACCCTAACCACAATAAAATGATAATATTTTTAGATATAAGTAGAGGGACTCATGTCCCGATGTGATGCATATTTTTTTTTTTTTGTAATTTTTTTTCCAAATGAAAATGAGTGGAATTATGAATTTTTTTATTACAAATTTTTTAAAAATATAAAAATCATTATATCTAGCCCCACCTTAACTTGGTCAAACTTCATGAAATTCAATTTTTCTTTTTTTAATCCTATAGTATGTGAAGCATAGAATGTGACGCATGTTTTGGATTCCAAAAATGTGATATTATTTGAAAGCTATAGATGCTTTTCAATCATCCTATCAATCAAGACTTTACTCGTAGTTAAAATAGAAAATGAATAATAATTATTTATTAAATTCAAAGTATATCATAATTTATATTGGTGGAAAGCTAAGAATTTCCTTTAAAGACCCTTTTTATTTCATCAATTTTGGGTAAAAAAAAACTCGTTAGCCACATACCCTACACATTTCCATCATATCGCCTCTTTTTGGCCCATCATGATCCTGCACATACCCATTATTTACGTGGAAAACATTTACAAAAAATATGCATCACATTCGAGGACATAGAGTCCTCTACTTATCTATAAAATCTTATAAAAATATTATTATTTTATTGTGGTTAGGGTAATTAGGACAAACACCTACTTTTTTTTTTTCCTTGGGAATTTAAGGTACTCGCGTATTTGAAATTTCAAATTTTTCACATAAATAGTTTTTTTTAAAACAAACCTAGTAGTTTAGAAACTACATTCAATTTGCTATAGATTCTATTTTACATATTTTTGAAATAATATAAGATAGCTTATTCAAATTTTTTTAGATCAGAGTTGCCTAACTCGATTGTTTTGAATTTTTGCCACTTAAGGGCCTATTTTTTTCCCAAGTGATCCTGCACATACCCCTTTAGGCACCACAAATCCAAGCAACTTACCTTGAGGCACTCCGAAGACACATTTTTTGGGGTTTAAAGAAATCCCAAACAATTGGCACTTTTCAAAAACCTTTTCTAGATGATCAAAATGATCATCCTTTGATTTTGAAAAGACTGTCAGGTAATCCAGGTATATCAAAATAATTAGGTTGATTAAACCTCTAAAAGCAATATCCATTTCTTGTTGAAAAGTTGCACCAACATTCGATAGTCTGAATGACATCTTGGAATATGAAAATGTTCCCCACTTGGTGGTGAACGTCATCTTGTGTTGGTCGCTCTCTTTTACATATTCCTAGTTATATCCCAAAATACCATCGAGCAACGGGAACATCTCAGATCTAACCACTATCTGTAGAATTTTCTCCATTGATGGCAAGGGATAATGATCCTTTAGTGAGGCTTTGTTCAAGTCCCAAAAATTAAGCCAAAGTTTGATGTCACCATTCTTCTTTCAGACTGGTACCAGATTTGATACCTAGGTGGAATGTTTGATTGGATATATGATTCTTGAGTCAACTAGCTTGGTTAGCTCTTATTCTATCAAGGCTTCAACTTTCAGATTGACTAGCTTTTGTTTCTGTCGGATGAGCTTGGACCCTTCCTCTAGGTCAATGGTATGCTGAATTATACCTGAGTCATAACCTCTAAGATCATCATAGGTCCAGGCCATAACTCTATCATATTCATATCATAGATCCCTTAATCTTTCTTTATCTTTCTATAGAACCTCCCTTTTGACTTTCAACTTTGTGTTGCTTCCGACATCTAGCTCTCCGTAGTCTTTCTCATCTACGGTGAGCTCCGCTTGTCGTTCCTCGCATATTCATACTCAAAGAGGTTCTCAAGGGAAATCAATCCTCTAGGAAGTTTGTTCCCTTTTAACTAGATGGCCTATCCTTCGAGAAATTCTACTCCCAAGGGTGAACAATCAAAAGCCATTCTTCCCTTTTGAATGAAGGTAGCAATCTAAGTGTCATCATAAAAAACTTGTCAATTTTCATCATTGTCAAGAATTGAGGGTCAGACAATAATCTGCACTACATTCTACTTGGTTGAGTCAGAAACTGGTTCAAATTGTGACCTAGCAGATGCCATTTGATCAACGACACTATTTTGAGATCAATGAATTCCTTTTATGTTGAAGGCTTCAAAAAATTTGATCAGGTCCCAAATCCAATGTCTATACAACTTCATTCGAGTATGTTTCAAAGTTTCCTAACCATGGACTTGGCTCACCCCCAACTCTGAATCTCTAAAATCCCGCACTCTCTTTATACTCATCCTTTCTACAAGGATTAGACCATGAACCAAGGCTTCATATTCAACATCATTATTTAAGCATGAAAAAAAAATTGGTAAGCTCTGAGGGTTTCTGATCCCATTGGAGATAGCAATTGGACATCTACTCTGAATCTAGCTTTACACTTGGCAGCATCAAAATATATGGTTCATATACGATTATTGGACGGGTCGTTGGATTTCTTTTGATCCTTCATTAGCTTTAGGAAGACTTGATCATCATCAGAAATCACATATGTGCCTAACCTTGTTCAGTGGAAATTTCTGAATGGAACATAATCAATGAATTGGCTGAGCAACACCTCTTCTTCAGAAGTCTAATCACTCGTATCTTCTTCATCTTCTAGCATTTCTATGCAATATTTCTCTCGTTGAGAGATGGACATTTGTGTAGCTTCAAAGCATGAAAATGCATTATTTGCAATATGTTTGGGATGCAAGGATTTAGAAAGAATCTTCATCTTTTCTCTATCCTTGGTTCTCAATATCAGAGACAAATTTTTAATTAGACCAATGGTTGAAACTTTCTTCCCATCTAGTTGCATGATTCCTAAATCTCAAGGGGCTCATACCTGAGCTTCAAAGCACCTACCACTTGTTTTGGCATTATAGTTGTACTAGCCTCTGAATCAATCATATTATTATGCAACAATTTATCTCCTACGATAAGTGTTAAAAAGAAAGGTATGGGCTTTGGATTCCTTACCTCTTTCTCTTTCATATTTCCTACATCATTTGTTTAAGCCATTGCCTTCAGATCTTGAGGTTCTGAAGCAAGTACTTTATCTTTACTTTGATCACATATCAGAGCTACTTCCATTTGAGGCATTTTCTCTTCCTTCTTCAAATATTCCCAAAGAAGAGTCTTTTATTTGGGAATAGATATGACATCCCACAATGATACATTGGAAAACACCTTCTTTAATTGTTCCACCACATTGAGCATTCTGACTAGTTGAGTTTAACATTTGTATAGTGGTATTTCTCTTGTCTCTAGAGGAAGACGTTCCCTTGGGACTAAGCTCAGTATTTTACCTGCCTTTTCCATGGGTAATGGTGGATTATGTGGTTGTGGAGAAGACTGGATGTCAGGTGATGGAAGTTGCTTCTCTTGTAGTGGTGGTGGATTTAGTTGAGGTCATGACAAAGGTTGTTGCACGTATTCTCCTGTGAGCCTTCTTTTTTATTATGTGTTGTAATCCAACTGTACTTGTGGACCACTAGTCATCGGAGTTTTTTTTGTGAATATTGTATCTTTCTCTTCTACCCATGAGAAGAGAGCTTGATCAGGTGTAGTGTCTTGCTCTTTCTCCTGAGACATCCCTTGTGTTTGTGCCCTAAAAGGAGCATTCTCCATGTTAGGAGACTAAAATTCATCCATTGTCATGAGCATGCCTTTATTTCTTTGTTTCACTATCTCCTTTTGTATATTCTCCTTTGGGTAATTTGAGGGTAGATGACTATTGCTGCATGGAAAACACCATATGTCCTCCTCTTCCACTAAGTTATTCTGGACTGAAATCATCTCTTTACTCTGGCTATCTTTTACTATCTAAAGTAGCATAGTGACTGGAACTATCTGATTTGTAGATGTTGTTTGTTGGCCTCCTCCTCAGGAAAATCCTTAGCATGTGTTCTATTGATAGGATGGCCTGCTTCTGCCATTGGTCTAGGTGTTTGGCTTTGGAGGTATTGCTTGTTGTTGTTTGATGATGACTAGCTCATTGACAAAAGTATGCATAAAGGTATTTATGTCACTAATATCTACCATGAGGGAATTGGATACTGACATACTATTTTGAGTGTCAGGAGTGCTTGGAAAGGCTTCTTCTTGAGATGTTCTAGGGAGTTCTGTAAACATATACATAGGGGGTCATGGTGGGAGCTTCCCAATGTTAATTAGACTATTTTATGCATGCACAACTAGCTCATATGTGTTGAGCAAGATGTCTCCCCCCATGGAAGTTATCATAACTATGATATATGAGTTGAGAGCCTTCAAGTAGAACATGAATGCCATTGCAGCTAGGTGTCAAGCAGTCACAAGGATCCTCTGCCAAGTTTTGTCAAACCTGGTGTTGAAATCACTAATGGCCTCTTGTAGGGCCCTTTTGATGGTGATTAGTTGATGCAATAGTGAGGAGCGGTCTCCCCTTTCCGAAAAGAATTTAACAACTTCTCTCCAAGTTGATCCCAAGAGATAATAGAGCCAAATGCCAAAGATCAATACCACTCTTGGGATTTTCCTTTGAAAGAGGCAGCCAAAAGCCTCAGAGCAATATTTTTCTCTGCTATGTCTTAGAGGTGTTTGGAAGGGGTTTTGAAGTCTTCTCCAAAGAACTTTGAAATGGCCTTGAGGGTATTTCCAAGTATGGCAGGCCACACATCTAGGGGTGTGGGTGGTCATAGCGGACTATCATTATCCCACATGATGAAGTTTCTAGGAGTGGGGGGGTGGTATATGAGCCATAGAGGAGAGGTTCTTGTGAATTAGATATGTAGGTATTCTAATCTAGAAACTTGAGCCTCTAGGTGGAGTAGATAAAGATCTATATATTGGGCTTTGACTTCTCACTCTATTGCTCCTTACAAGTGATATAGATCCTGTAAGTCTTCTCCTTCTAGGGGCTGTGATAGGTAACTAAGAGTACTGGAAGTGACATCTCAAAGATGCTCTTGTTTGTACTTAGTGCATGAAACTTCCGATTTCCTTTCATTAGCCTGATTTAAAAAATATTTTTGACTTCTAATCAAGCATTCAAAAAACTCCTTATCCCACCGCGCATGCCAAAAAAATGAATTGTTGATCATCAAAGCTTGCACCTCTTTGACATTCTTATGGGAAATTCAGCAAGTGGGGGAAAAATTGCATCTCATTGAATAACTTTGGGGTTTTTATAGAAATTTGGCTCTTCTTTGGGGGTTTGGAGATAAGGGGAGAAGGAAATGTAAACATAAAACATAAAAGGTGATGTGCCAAAACTTTTACAACATTTCAAACCCAAATCATTCCTATGATTGATATAAGTAGACACAGAATACCACAAGCCTTCATTGTTGGAAAGAGAGAAAAACAAAGGCTAACTTCAAGCACATTGTAGCCGTTCAAATCTTTCTGCAAGCAGTGTTCCTTAAGGTTTGATTAAGCATAAAGAATTCTGTGAGTAATAGAAAAACATCTCAAAAATCACATTAACTCTTCCTCCTAATACAACATAGTAAAATAAAATAACAACTTTCAGAAAAATGGAGAAGTCCAATGACATAATCTAGTTTTCTTAAGTTATCACCCTATCATATGAGCATACAGTATGGAAATCTGCTACTCAAACTATCCAAATTATCTTGCAAGACACAATGTTTCATTTAGAACAATAATATAAAGAAAGAAAACTTGAAAATGGCCATACATGCACAGTCTCAACAA